>JAAAKG020134461.1:0-13833 GCA_010014905.2 Druon quercuslanigerum | reverse complement strand
GCGGAGTATCAAATTTTGCTGATGATAATCTCCGAGGTCCCAAAACTGTTTGTGAAGTTTTTCTTGATAAGCAATTGAAACTTTTTCAAAACATTTTTTTCGGCAGCAAGCTTCAGTAACTTTGAAAATTCTTTCTGGGATTTCTTTTTAGTTTACACCGTCCACACAATATAACACAAGTGACCGTTAATTTTAATTTTCTGAAAATTCGTGCGACTCCCGAAGCGTTTGAAACTTTCAATATCTAATTTACGCCATGAGAAGAATAAAAATCGTTGTAAATTTTTACTGACAATTAATTGACCGTCAGTTTCGTTATATGATGGTGCATATTTTCTAAAATTTTTATTACAAAATTCCTATTAATGTAGAACTTATGGCGAGTTGAACCCAAAAAATTCGTATTTTGCGATTGCAGAAAAAAGTAACATTTTCTTGATTCTTTCGAAAACTAATAAAGTCATCACATTTATTTATAGGAATAAAAATATACGCAACAAAATTTTCTATTGGTATATGTTATTAAAAGATTAAAAATTGACCTGAAAAAAATATTACACAGGGACCAACTTAAACGACGGCGTTTCGAGCGTATCCCCTTTTGATCGCCAGGTTAAATTGATATTTCAACCAAACATTCATGCACAAAATACGTGACACATTTTTCAGGAATTTATGACTCCCCTCACCGGCTTGTTACTTTTTCAATTTGTCTTTAAATGGAGAATGATTCTGCGGCAGGCCCCCCACCCTCCTAAACGTATCACGTATTTGGTGAATGACCCCTATATATATATATATATCAACAAAATAGGTTAATTTTCAACGAAAGAAATGAATTTTCAACGAATTTACAAACAAAACAAATTAATTTTTTGTCAAACAGTTACATTTTTAACAAATAAAAAACACCAAAATTTCTACCCAAAGATATGAAATTTCAAAGCAGAAAGATTTATGAATCAACAAAGAAAATTAAAATCAAACAAACTGTAGAATTTTCAAGCCTAAAAGGCGAATTTTCAAACAGTAAATATACATTTTTATAAAAAAGCTAAGTTTTTAACGAATAGTTAAATTTTTAATCAAAAAGAACAATTTTCTAACAAAATTGTTAACTTTGAACAAAATAATTAAATTTTTAACCAAGAATTAAAAAATTGAATCAAAAAAGATTAATTCTCAACCTAAAGTAGTTTGATTTTCAACCAAGGAAATAAATTTTCAACTAAAATGACGAATCTTTAATTGGAATAGTCAAATTTACAGTGTAAAAAATTGTCAGTCATAAGAAAATGCTTAAGAACTATATTTCGAAAGTAACTAAAAATGGATCGATTTTTATAGTTATTGTTACTGGAAAAAATGTAACTAGTTACCAATTCCTTACATATTTACAAAACTGACTTCAATAACACAATTGGTACCAAAAAAGTAACTAGTTAAAAAAAACAGTTACTTCCCACCACTGTTTTAGAGCCACATGAGGCTTTTTATTGTATACACTGCCTTCACTTTTGGATTTCATCTCTAGCAGCGTAGAAACCGAGATCGAGGACCTGCGTCTAAAATCTAGATTGAGAAGCTGCCAATAGACATGAGTTTTATCTAGCATATCTAGATACATGTATCCAGCGAGGGCGCATGCTTCGATGTCCTCGATGTTGCTTTTGATGTGGACGAAGAATTAACAAGGAGGATCGACTTGAAACCTTTATGGAACAGATTTTTTTCCAGGGCCTTTGGCTGAGAAGGGTCAAGAAAGAAGGCTTATGAATCAGCGATAAGGGTGGAAAGACACCCGACTCTTTTTTAAGCTGCGGATTTTAAGGGGAGACTCCTAATACTAGTCAGGCGACAAACATCAGTATTGATTTTTCTGGGCCTCAGAACTTTTGGCTCTTAAGGGTTGTTCGCTTTTGCTTTTCTTCCACACTCATACACTCGAAAAAGTAGAAATTCCTCTGAACTCTTGAAGACTGAACTGGATGCTCTGCTTCAAATCGGTGAATGAGTGGGAGATGAACTGGGGAAATATTTGAGAAAGCGGATTTGATTGGGAAGCAAGCGAGGGTGGAAGTTGGTTTCGAGAGATTTATGATGAGAAATTTAGACGCTCTTCAATTTTAGGAAGCTTCACAATTTTTACATAGAATTTGATTTCTTTGAAGTTTGTATTCAATTGCATGTGTTTTCGAGTTTAGATGATTTAAATTTAAAACATTTAAAATTAGATGCTTTGAATGTTCTTAACTACAGAATCGCAAAACTTTTTCAAGTAAAGATCAGTTCATGTACCTTATAAAACTCACAAATTTAATATTTTTAAATACATTCTTGTAAATAATAATGAGACGAAACGTCTAAACAATAATGAAAAAGCTAAAATTCATCCATTTTTTATTAATATTTAATTTCAAATAAAGTCCGGTCGGTAACCATTTTTTTTAGATTCATCGAGAAAAAGTATAGAGGTAAGTTTATAGTTTAAAATACTGTCAGTCGGGCATTTATTGCTCACTATTCAATGAAGATTTCTGGTAATTTTCAGATCGATTTATTGAAAATTGACGAATTTAGGTATTTTATAAGAAAGCAATGATGAAAGCCAATGATGTGAGCATCTGTCATCACCGTGAGCACTGAGTACTAACAGGCAGCATTCACATGCTTTCTTATAAAATGCCTTATTCCGTCATTTTTCGATGAACCGATCTGAAAATTTCCAGAAACCTTTCTCAAATAGTGAGGACGAAATGCCGAACTGAAAGTTTTTTTTAACAATGAACTTCCATCAATACATTTTGTCACCAAAACTAAAAACACGTGGTTACTGGCCGGCCTTAATTTTAAAAGAAATATTATTGAACAATAGAGGAATTTCAACTTTTTGATTATTATAAAGACATGTCTGGTCTATAATTCATGTTTAAACTAAATTTTAAACAATTTAAACAACTATTGACCAACTTACGATGATATATATTTTAAAAACTTATTGAATTCAGGAGTAAAATATGTTTAGTTTTTAATTTTCATTATTAAAAATGACCACAGGACAAAAAAAGGCAAATAGAACAAATTTAGTCTTAAAATTTAAGAAATTTAAATTAGATTAAAATCTAAATCAAAAATCCTGTTTAACGTCCAATCATCAAATTAATGAAAACTCCAGTAAAAAACAAGAATTCAACGACCAAATTTGGACCACACCGAACAATCAAACAAAAAAATGTTTTTCCAATTGCAATCTGAAAAAAATTTTTGGTAAAAACAAAAATTTCAGACAAAGATAAAAAAGAGGAAAGAAAAATGAGAAGAAACCAACCACATCCCCTTCTTCCTCTTTTTCTTTCTTTCGTTTTTTTATTATTAATATTATCAAAACACAAAAAAAGAGCATCGAAAATAAAAAATAAAATGACATTGCCAACGTTTCGGCACTCATACTTTCAGATTACAGTTGGAAAAAAATTGCATGTTTGATTGTTCGGTGTGGTCCAAATTTTTTTCGTTGAATTCTTGTTTTTTTACAGGAGTTTTCATAAATTTAGTCTTATTAATATCTACTAGACTATATTTGAAAATATTAAATTTACGATTTTTAAAATGTTTATAAACTCAGACTTTTGACAATTATTTTTGCGGTTTCCAGCGCTGGGCGAGTTCTTTGATCCAGGGTCTCAATTATTGTTAACTTTTCAACCAGTATATCATCACTTCAACTATTCGTTATTCCACAATTTTATATTATATACATTATTTTTTAAGTATATATTTTTAATTCAAATAATTTCAAAATGCAGATTTGAAAACTCAAACAATTATAAAATAAAAGAGTTTTTAGTTGATCAACTGTAAATAGAAATAAATTATTTTTTCTAAACTTGAAATGTACTTTAAGTATTAATAGGCGAACAATAATAATTGATTTTACATGACGATTCTGAATGCAATAAAAATAAAACAATTTACAGATTTTAATATTAAAAATGAAACTCTTTACATTCCAAAGCCTTGGTAGTTAAACAATATGTAAACGTCTGATTGAAACTTTATAACTATTTTTGATTTAAAAGTAACTTTAAATTAATAGGTTTATAATTAAACGCTTTAATTACATTTCTACTTCCATCCGAAAATTGTTTCAGTTTAAAACATCACATTTTTAACCAATTCAGTTTGAAATCGTTTAATTCAGAAAAACAATAATTATTTCCTTATTAGCAAATTTAGTTTTTGATTTAAAGAAAGAAAAAAATACTTTTTTTCTTCAGAAGTTAATTTATTAATCTGGAAGGTTTTGAGGAAATGTTTTTATATTTGCAGGATATTTTTAAAATGTTAGAAAGATTTTGAATCATTAAAAAAATATTTAGAAGTTTTCAACAAAATTTTAAAGCTATCTAAGGACTTTGAAAAGTTTTAAGTTAATCAAAAAAGTTTCTGGATATTCCACAAAACAGATTTTGATTTATAAATAAAAATTGGAGAATTATTGATTTGAAACTAATGAAACTTAAAATAATTTAACTTCTAATTCAAAAAGTGTTTGTTTAAAAAATTTTAAACTCTTAAATTTTTCATGTTTTTTGTTTAAAATTGCTTAAAATTATATAATTTCGAAAATTTACAAATTCATTGATTCATTCATCAATTTACAAAAGTTAGCACAATTTTTTTTTGCAGTTTAACTTTATTAAATTATTGAGTGTTTGAATAAAGAAATATAAAATTATAAAATTGTTAAACTTCAATTTTGAAAGTTTGAAATTCAAGAGTTCCCACTTTGAGAGCTTTAATTTGCAATTTAGATTTTATTACTTCAAATGAAATTTTTTTAGCTTTAAGAGGGAAAGGACCCGTAATGGCCGTATAGTTTTCTCCTTGAAACAAACGGCTACAATGGATCTTGCACAAAATGTATGGAAAAAACTTATAATTTAAACATAATTTTTATACAGAACATTAGATTGCAGCAGAAGAAAATGACAAATTTAGTAGATTTATCATTTATTTACTTTAAATCCTCTGCTTTATATTTAATGTATTGTATTTGCAATATTGTTTAAAATATATAATAAGTAAGAAAAAAATAGAAATTTATGAACCGCATTTTTAATCTGTTATTCGTTTTTTGTAAATGAATATTCAAGAGGTTACGACCTTCAACTTGGGGAGCGTTCTAAAAGTAAGACGTAATATGTGAACGCTCCCTTGGTGGTGAAAACATTTTTTTTTAGAATACTGGAGCTATTAATTTTTTGTTCGTTTGCAAAAAGAAACAAATAATTTTTCATTTTGATTTTTACAATATTATAGTTTTTTCAATTGCAATAATAAACATTGTTATTTGCACACACCAAAATTTGTAGATTTTTTAAAAATTCGAAACTTCAAATTATAATATTTTTCCTATTTCGTTACCGTTTGATGGCACTTTTTATGAACTTTTTATATTTATTTTCTTATGCATTAGAGTTGTTGCAAAATTTCAATTTCAAGATTTCGGTTTTTTCCATTTCCTGACCATGAAAATTAAAAAAAAAAATACTATACCGACACTTTTATGATTATCAGAAAAATCTGTAAATTTTAGAAGAAGAAAAAATAATATCGTCAACGAAAAACAATCCCGTAAATTTAAACTAATTAAACTCTTATTGGAATTATTTTTCAAGATATTGAAACAATTTTCGAAAATATGAGGCTTTACTCAGATTGAAGTTTATTTCCAATTATTAAAATTCAATTCAATAAACTATTGAATTTTTATTCCCAAAATATTTTAAAAAATGTAGGATATTTTGAAGATTTCGAAAATTTAATTAAATACAATTTCAAGGAATTCCTTTAGTGATTCTAAATATTTTAAGGAATTTCAAGAAATTTCACCAGATTTAAAGGATTTTATTACTGAATCACCGACGATTTCAAGAGTTTTTAAAAACTTCTACTTATTTTAATGGATTTGTACGATTTCCAATGATGTCAATGATTGTAAGGGAGTTAAAAAAATTACTTTGGGTAATAAAATAAATTTAATTTCAAGGAATTTTTATCGGTTTTAAGGATTTTAAGGGATATGAAAAATTTTAAAAACTGTCGAATGATTGTAAAGCTTCTAAAGATTGTCAAGAGATTAAAAAAATTAGAAGGGATGTCATAGAATTTTGTAGATATTCCAAAGATTGCAAGTAATATAACAGTTATTAGTTACATTTTTAAAAATAAAAAAAGTCGTAGAATCTGTTTTACTAAACGTCTGTTCTTTAATTTGTATAATATACTTTGTAATATTTCTCCACTATATAAACTTGATTCATTATCGTTTCTTGTTTAATTATCAAGAGGATTTTTTTCTTAAATTTTGATATTTCTATTTCAAAATACTTATTTTACTTTTTATCTATAGGGTTATTGTCATACTATGCAATATTATTCTTAAATTGTAAAAATATCTGATTAGGCTAAACACCAGAAACTTGTTTCTTCCGTTCTCATCGAGGGTAGGCTTTCTGGTTTATCGATTTTCTGTTCGTCCGAATAGCTCAAAGAATTAAATTACTTCATGTGTCGCAGTTTAGAAAAGGAACCTCGCTAAAACCTGTATTCTCTATTATTATTTATATAATATACCAAATGTCTTCTGGCAATAATCCAGTTCTAGTAGTATTTGTAAAATCTAGATCAAGCTTCAAAAATTGAAAACTCTCGTATTACGCATCCATCAGGCTGAACATTTGTTATTATTTTAATTTTTAAAGATTAAAAAGAGATTAGTGGGTACAAATAATTAGTAGAAATTGAAAATATAAAAAAACTAAACCTATAATTCAAAAAATATTTTGATATGTTTTGTATTTAGTCTTAAGTTAATTAATTATGGTTTATGCTATGTGTAATTCTAAATAACTATTAGAGAAAAGTTGTATTTCTTGGCGTCACTTTGAATTTTTATTGTTCTCACATGAGGTACAGAATAAATAATTTTATAAAAAATATAAATCTTACAAAGTTACAGAACTCACGATCAATTAATATCCCATACACAGAACTCGCACTGTCAAATATACCACTAGAAAAATATTTACGTTATACGTACTAATTCTACTCACAAAGACAATCGTAAACCTATACTACCCTCTAATTACAAGAGATAATGAACTATTTACAAAAACACACGGAACAGCACCGTGACTCGAAAAACTTCGACTTACAATAAGTAGTCAAGTTACATTACACTCGAAAATTTAACATACAATTTGTATCAAAATCCCATCTTGCACACGATCGATGCTATCTAATTTATTATTGAACTTAGCTTAGCATGTTATTTTATTATTCTTAATCTAGGAACTCTCACAAGAAATTAAACTGTCGAAGTTCTAGAATCGATGAAACAAGTTTCTTAATTGCTAATTTTCATTCTTATAATTTTGTGTGATCGATTGAGGACCATTTTACAATACAGACTCTAAAGACATTTTTCTTTTGAAAAATTAGTTTCCTGAATTCCTGTAATCACTTTTAAATAAAAACATGATATTATAAACGAGACAACGAACAGTATGCTCGAAATACTGTATTCACCACTGGCAAATTATTTATTTACAAATCAACCAAGGGTAACCAACCAGCGGTTTTTATTCGTTTTTCAAGTCCTCATTCTTCAAATCGAATGTCGAACTTCCTAATTAATAAGTTGAAAACCCTGTCATCGAGACCAAAAATTAGAATCGAACCTTGGATTTTAAATTAGAGCGTCCCAGAATTTTGTGTATACGCTAAACACTGGGTACTCTAATTTTTAACAAAGGAATGTGTATCAAAATCGTCACTGGATGGACAAAAGCTCTAGCTGAAGCTTCTTCCAATATAGTCAATTTGTTTTTGGTGTGCTTTGTTAAACTGAGCTTACTTAAAAAAATGAGGTATCTTAAAAGACGCTTTTCTTTAAAGCGTAACACATTTGGCATGTGGAAACATCTCCTTCCTATTCTGAAGCAGATAAATTGTCTGCTTTTGAATTACCCTTTTAAAAATTCCTACATTGTAAAGTACGTCCGGAATTGGGATTGTAAATGATGTAGTATACGACGTCTTCCCTGACGTAATAAAACGTTTGTTGTAAAGAGTTTGTTTATTATTGAAAAAGGTCGACCAATTGCAGAAATAAAGTTCTTAGAAACATAAATAAAACCCATAAATATGCATAAAATCATTTATTTTTCTGCATAAACTGGTTGTCACTTTACTGAGATATTATTGAAGTAAAAGATTTTCTCAAAGTTTAGTTTATAAAATATTTGAATTGCTCAAAACTAGAATGTATCTGCATTTTGCTGGAATTTGTGACAAATAAAACGTAGTACTTATTTTAGTTAATTAACTTTTTGCTAAGTTATTTTAGACAAAAAGTTTTAAAAATAACCGTGACTTTAACATCGTGTGTCCTTGACAACATGTCAACATAAATGACGGCACACTAGCGCCGCGTACGGGAAGAATTGTAACTACTATTATACAATAAAAATGTGCTAATTTTCGGTTGCACTAGTTTGGTCTCTTTATCTCTATTCACGATGGCGCAGTATTCATTCTTGATTTCAAGGTTATTGCTCAGAGTTTTATACATAAATAACCTAAATAACTTTGTAAAAAGTGAATTATTTAAAATAAGTGCTGCAAAGTGCATGCAGCAAAAGTGGAAACTACGCGGAGAACTGTTTAATCTCCTGTGCGATGACAGAAGGGCGTCAGGGCCTCCGAAGTCGAAGTTCTATTAGCCACAAGTTTCCTACTTCCCTCTAAATGCGCACAATTTTCCATTTCAAACTATTTGCACCTCTCATAAGCAGAACTTCCAGAAAATCTTATATGCAAACTGGTATATATTGTAATAAAGTAATTAACCAATTTTGCAGAAAACCGTTTCGATAATGATTATGTTTATGAATTTGATGATTATGTTTACAGATTTGTAGAAACTTTTTTTCTTAAATTAAAGGTTCTTTTTAATAAATAAAAAAAAAACTATTTACATCAAATTTTTGTTTTACGTCACTCAACTTCATTAACTACTTCGTCGTTTCTGATGTCGTAACTTAAATAGTTTCCCACGAAGTTTACGACGTCGGAATTTTCAATAGGGCACTCTGATCTGGTGGTGAACCAAACAAAAATTTCTTTTTAGAATAATGGAGCTATTACCCGTTTAGTCTAGAAAGTAGTTTACTTTAATCTTTCTTTCAATGAGGACACCTCTACTTGTGATTTTGTTTAAGCAGATCAGCAGATTGATAATTGAAAATTGTTTTTTTTTTGTCTCTTCTCTGATTGAAAGGAAGAACTATAGGATCACTACGCTTAAATTGTGATCATTTCGCAGGAAATAAATATTAACTCTCAAAGACTTGGTGCTACTATTAGACATATCTCCTATTCTTTGGTGTTTTGGTGCATCTTCTCCTTCCAAAAATGGCAATAATGCAGACTAGAACTGCCGCTACAAGAACGGACCCTACTGCATAAACTGCTTTATTTGTAGGCTTTGGTTCAGTTTCTTCAGCAGTTTCAGTTTTGGGGACTTCTAAGGTGTACATTTTAGCTTTCGTCGCCTCTGTGGAGGCAACTTCGGCTGCTTCAGAAACGACGAGCAATTCAGCTTTCCTTACACTTTTAGTGATTGGTTTGTGAGTTGTAGTTGTTGTGGTTGTAGTCGTTGTCGTCGTCGTTGTTGTAGTCGTGGTTGGAGTATGAGCTTTCTGGCGATATATCGCCTCCTGTTTTTCAAATGCAGTCTGTCTCTCTATTGGTATTGGGAAGTCAGATTTTGTTTTATCGGTAAGACTGTCCAGGTCTGAAAAGAAGCTCGTTAGAGAAACCGCGGAGATTTCCTCGATTTCGTTGTCAGTGAATTTCTTTACAATTTCCATCCAGTTATCCAGACTCGAGTTCATGGCGATTTTTCTGTAAAGTTATATTTAGATTAGAATTATTATCAGTTTAATTAGTTTGAAAAAAAAGTTTAGACTTGCAGTGATAACTTACGCAAAGTTGCTGTTAGTCTTGATGGGATCGAACTGTACTTGAATGCTTTCAGTGAAATGCTCGTATAGTTGGAAAGCGAGAAGAGTTCCAACAAATTTTCTGCAAGGAGAAGATGTTAATTAATTGTCACTATAAAGTCGTAAAAATTGAAACTTTCATACATGAAACAATGTTCAATTTAAACATTGAATACTTAAAAACAAAACCAAAGCATTCAAAAGCATCAGAACTCTTCTGAATTTACAGTATTAAGGGGTCTTTGTCCTTATATGAAAAAAGCTAAGGTTGTCCCTTCAGAAATCTTGAGGTTAAAAAAATGGAAATGTTATTATTTGTTCCTATAATTTAGCGTTCAAAAGCGGACTGAGGTTCACTATTCGACCCAGTAAAAGTCTTGCGTAAAAGACATTCAATCCATTTTTTAAAAAGAGTTCAAAAAGTTCAGAAGATTTTTTATATTCCCAGAGATTTAAAAGAATTTCAGGAGATTTAAAGGATCGAAGAGATTTTTAACGGATTTCAAGAAAAACCGGAGATTCTTCAAGGATTTTAATTATTTTAAGGAATTTACAAATATTTTAGGACAGTTCAATCAATTTCACAATAATTCATTGAAGGATTTTATATTATTTTAAATATTTCAAAGGATCTTGTAAAGAATTTCCTATAATTTATACGAATTTTGAAAGATTTTATAGGTTTAAGGTTTTGGGACTTTTTCATAGATTTCAAGGGACTTCAGAGAATGTCAAAGAATTCAAATGATTTTTATGGGATTTCAAGCAACTTTTTACGGAATTTCGAAAAATCTCAAAAATTTATAAATTTTTTATAATAAATTTATAAATTGCAAAGAATTTCCGAAGAAGAAAGGGAAGTTGTAGGATTACAATTATTTGCAGATAATTTCAAATATTTCGTTTTATACTTTCTAACTATTTCAAAAGATTTGATCTAACTGTCGATGATTGCAGTAAGTTTAAAATCTTAAAGAATTTCGTGGGAATTCAAATATTTAAAGGGATTTTAATGAACCTAATCAGATTTCACGGAATTTCAATGGATTTTATAATACCTTAATTAATTTTAAAGCATTTTCCTACCGAGTGAGGTACGCCTACCCCGAAAGGCAAACGGCTTAATGGTGTAATAATAATAAATAATATTCACAAGAATTAAAGGAATCTCAATGGATTTCGAAAAATTATTCAAAAAGATTCCAAGGACTTTTTAGGAGCTTAACAAAATGTCAGGGAATTTCGAAGAATTTTAAAGATTTTAGGGTATTTGAAACGATTCCAAGGAATTTTGAAGATTAAAAAAAACTTTAAAGGTGTTTCAAAGGACCTGTAATATTTAAAATTATTTCCAAGGATTCCAAGGAAATTTCAAGTGATTAAAAAACTTTCATGAAATTTCCAAGGACTTTAATGATTTTAAGGAATAAAATAAACTTGCATGCGGTTTTAAAGTATTTCGGATGACTAGAAAGATCTTGATTAGACCTTTTAAGTTTTAAGGCTATTTTAAAATATTCTACGAGATTTAGCAAATATTATTAGATTTCAAGGACTTTATTTGATTTCAAGTGATTGTAAATATTTTGAGTGAGTTTATACATTTTCAAGGGCAGTCAAAAGGAATTTCATAAGATTGAAAGGAATTTTAATAGCATTTCCAGGATTTAAAGGCTTTTATCATTATTTTAATATTAAGGACAACATTTTTTAAAATTGATATTACAAGAGTCATAAATCAATAAAAGACGATAATATCCGAATTTTTTTTATAATCACAATATTTCGAATGGAATAAAAAGTAATTAAACTTTTATAACTTCCAAAGGAAAGCGTTTAAAATGGAAGTTAATTGTAAACTGGAAAATTGTTGCAATTGTATCGTATGTATAACTGCAAATATTTTGAATTTACGAATCTCGAAATTCAATGATTCTAGATTAAAATTTCGAAAATAGAATAATTTGAAAATGTTCACAATTCAATCATTATTTCACATTCTAATTTTTTAAGCGTGCTTATTTTAAAAGTCAAAGGAATTGAAATTAAATTATTTCTAATTAAAAGCCTTAAAAAATTAATACTTTTGAATTGAAATCATTTTTATTTTGAAGCGATCAAAAATTGACAATTTGAAATTAAAAACTAAATTGATATAGAATTTGAAATTATTGTTACGCAAAAAACCATTCTAAATGGGAAAGTGTTCAATTATAAGCCTTTAAAACTGAGTAATTCAGAAGCACTTTCAATAATTCTGTTACGGAACTTTGAAAATTATACGAATCTTAATTATTTTAATTTTAATTGCAAATTTAATACTTACGAAAGATAGGGTCGGTTACTAGTTATGAGCTCATCATCTAAATATGACGGGATTTCTTGAGAGTTAGATGTCACAGCTTCGTATTGTAATCTTGAAAACAAATTAACGAAATTAGTTAAAATTTTAGAAGGGATTTAATATTCTTTCGATCTGTTTAATATTCGAATCATAAAAGTACCTGTGCTTCCACCAAGATTCAGTCAATTCTTTTGGGTCGGTGATTGCCTTCTCTAAAACGTCTAATCTCCACAAATCAGCGGAAATATAATAAGCCAGCCGGGGCAAAATATCAAGGGCAGAAATCATTACTGATACTAATCTAATTTTTTCTCTGAATTCATCATCTGATTCCGACTTCTCTCTCTTCACCAATCCAATTGAATCCAACCATGCAGGACTCATGGACATTAGACCAAAATACTCAGCAAAGCTTTCTTCTAAAACTGATAAAAAATATATTTATTAAAACATAGTAAGGGACTGTTAAAACCATTTCTTACGTAAGATATTTTCAAGTTTGCAAAACACTAAAAAAGAAAAGTTAAACAGATTTAAATGTAAATACTGTTTTTAATAATCATAACTTCATGAACTAAGTATAAATTAATAAAGATAAAAGGGATCATCTATTAATTAAGTAAGGTATTTTTGAGATATCTTGAGATTTGCTTTGATTCCCCCAGATCTTTTAAGCTTTTGTAAACTTACGGAACGAAAATACATATAAAATATAAATTCTGATAAGCACATAAACATTATAACATTAAATAAAATTAATTTTCTTAAATGAAATGTGTTATTAACAATAAGTAATTAGCTGTACAAACGTATATTATTATTTATATTTTTAGGGCCTGAAATCAAAAAGGGTGCAATGGAGAGTTAACTTTATTTTTTTGAGTGAAATTTCCAGTTTTCTAAGCTGATATTTTAAGATAATTAAAAATGAATTTCAATGTATATTTAAACTATTTTGTTAAACTTTCGTCTTTTTGGTTCAATTCAACAGTTTTTTTTATGAAATTAAAATGTTTATTGGTTACTTTTTTTTATTTGGTTAAAAATTCCAAATGACTAGTTAGAAATTATCCCTGATTAGGTTGAAAATTAACTCTTTTTTTTAATTTATATTTTTGTGTTAAGAATTAAACTGCTTTGTAGAAAATTCACCAGTTTGGTAAAAAATTTAACTATTTTGTCGAAAGTTGAAATAGGTTATTAAATATTCCTTTTTTTATTTGAAGATTCATAATTTATGTGGAAAATCAATTTCTTTAATTTAAAACTAATTTTTGAACTGAAAATGCAACTTCAACTGTATGTTAGAAATTCATCCTGTTGAGTTGACAATTCAACTATTTGATTAAAATTATTTTTCTTCATCAAGAATTTATAATTTTTGGTTAAAAATTTAAATATTCCACTTTTGGTTAAAGT
>JAAAKG020134460.1:3305-13834 GCA_010014905.2 Druon quercuslanigerum | reverse complement strand
ATTATGTGTACAATATTAATAAAAGCATTTGATACTATTTTCAGGCTTTTTTCATGTGTTTAATTCTTTAATATATTATTAATTGTTATAATATATATGTATAATTTTGTCCTATTTAATTAATTAATTAATTATTTGGTTGAATAAAATTTAATACCAAATCTTGCAAACAAAATAGTTGAATATTTAAGCAAAGAAAAATCATTTTTAACCAAAAACTTGCATTTTCATAATTTTCAATACAAAAAGACGAATTTTTCACCAAAAAGGATGAGTTTTCTAAAAAAATGGTTGAATTCGTTGCATATTTGATCTAAAAAGGATTAAATTTCTCTCAAAACAAATGCGTTTTTATTAATTTTTTTTAATAGTTGAATTTTCATCCAAGAATTAAATTTCAAACCAAGAAAATGATTTTTTTTTACCAAGAAAGGAGACTTTTCGACTAAAAAAGATTGATCCTTAAAAAATGGAAGTTACATTTACAGTCAAAAATTTAATTTACAACTAAAAATATGAATCTTTAAACAAAAAAATTTTTTAACATTAAAAGTGATTCTACCAAATCTTTCAAACAAAATATTTGAATATTTAAGCAAACTAAAATAATGTTCAAACAAAAAGTTGCCATTTCATTAAAAAAAAATAAAATTTCTCTTTAAACAGATGAATTTTCAAATCAGAAAGATAAATATTCAAAAAAAGTATTTGTATTTTCGGTTGAAAAAATTTCAGTTGGCTTTTAATGATAAAAACATGAATTTTCAGCCAATAAATAAATTTCTACAAAAAAATTGAATTTTTAAACCAAAAAGGATGAATTTAATAGAAAAATATTGAACTGGTTGCATTTTTATACAAAAAGGATTAAATTTCTCTTAAAACAGATGATTCTTTATTAAATAAAACAAAAATTAAAGAAAAAAAGTTTAATTTTCATCCAAAAAAGAGTTCAATTTAACTTTTCAAAATAAAAATATAGATTTTTGAACGCACAATAAGTTTTTACAAAAAAAATTGAATTTGCAATCCCAAAAGACAAACTTTTCAAGAAAAATGGATTTATTGAAAAAAATTCAAACAGTTGAATTTTCATCCAGAAAATATTTTAGTTCTCTTTTCAACACTAAAATATTAAATTTAAACAAAAAGGAAAATTTCTACGAAATAGTTAATTTTTCAAAAAAAAAAAAACAGAATTTTCAAACAAAGTTTGACTTTTCAATAAGACAGCAAAATTTCAACCAAAAAGTATCACTTTTCTATGAAACTGTGGAATTTTCAACCAAACTGTTGCATTTTTAACTATTTTAGTAGAAAATTGAACTATTTGCTTAAAAATGAAACTATTTATTCAAAAAAATAAATTTTGTTGTTGAAAATTAATAGTGCCTGTTGTAAAATTGAATTGTTTTGTGGAAAATTCATTTATTTTGTTAAAAATTCGTCTTTTTGGGTACAAAATTGATGTTCTTTTTTGAAAATACATTTTTTTTTTAGTATGGATTTATTTATTTGGTTAAAAAGTCGTCTTTTTTGGTTCAATTTAACTAGTGGAATATCCTTTTTGGTATTTTTTGTTGTTAAAAATTAATTTTCTAAACTGAAAATGTAACTATTACATTTTTGTTTTAAAACTGACTTTATTAGTTGGAAATTGATCTTTCTCAGCTGAAACTTAAACTATTTTAATACAAAATTTAATTATTTGGTTAAAAATTAAACTGGTTATTTGAAAATTAACTACTTGGTAGAAATGCTTTCTAAATTAATCTTTATACTAAAAAATGAAATCGAAAGGATACCACTTTTTGGAAAAATTAACTATTTGGTAGAAAAATAAAATTTATTGTCAAAAATCAATAGTGTCGGAGAAAAATTCATCTATGTGGTTAAATAAAATTCTATACCAAATCTTTTTAACAAAATTGTTGAATATTCAAGCAAAGAAAAGTAATTTTGAATCAAAAAGTTGAATTTTCATAATTTTCAATACAAAAATATGAATTTATTACCAAAATGGATGAGTTTAAAAAAAATGGTTGAATTTGTTGCATTTTTATCTAAAAAGGATTAAATTTCTCCTAAAAAAAATGAATTTTTATTAAATTTTTTTTAAATAGTTGAATTTTCATCCAAAAAAGAGTTCAGTTTTACTTTTCAAAATCAAAATATAAATTTTTTAACATAAAATTTTTATCCAGAAAAGATTTCAGTTTTATTTTCAACATAAAAATAATAAATTTACACAAAAATAAATTCTCCACAAAATGGTCAATTTTTCAACAAAACAGCAGAATTTTCCAGCAAAAAGTATCAATTTTCAATCAAACTGTTGAATTTTGAATCAAACTGTTGCATTTTACTATTTTAGTAGAAAATTTATTTATTTGCTTAAAAATGAAACTATTTATTCGCAAAATTAACAAATGATTAGAAAAATAAATTTTGTGTTGAAAATTAGTAGTACCTGTTGAAAAATTGAACTGTTTTGCGGGAAATTCATCTATTTTATTAAAAATTCGTCTTTTTGAGTACAAAATTAATATTCTTTTTTGAAAATACATTTTTTCGGTGAGGATTTATTCGGTTCAAAATACGTCTTTTTTGGTTCAATGAAACCATTAAACTAGTTATTTGAAAAATTAACTACCCAACAGACATTTTTTTTAAATTAATTTTCCTTAACTAAAAATGTACCTATTCCATTTTTTGGATAAAAACTTATCATTTTTCATATGAAGACTAATTTTTTTTAGTAAAAAATTCAGTCATTGATTAATAATAGTGATTAATTTTCCATCGAATTTGTTTAAATAATTAATAGTTCTTGTAAATTTACAAAGCAACGTAATAAATTGAATATATTCTTTAAAAAATAGCCTTTTATGATGTTTTATTAAATAAATGTTTAAAAAAAAGAGCTCCACTCGAATTCGGCACGATCACCGGTTTTGACAAAGTAGTTCAACTTTAAATCAAGAAGTTCATATATCAGTAAAAAAAATTTTTACTTAAAATAAAAAACAGTAGAATTAAAAAAAATGCATTTTTACGGAAAGAGTGGAATCCGCAACTAAATCAGATTAATTTTCAACTGAAAATACAATTTTTTGACCAAGAAAAATAATTTATTATAAAAAAAATGTCAACTAATGAAATAAAATTTTGATCAAACTTCACATTCATTCTTGGACATATTTAGTTGAAAAATTATTTAATTTGTTTTAAAAAATGTTTCTTTTGGAAAATTCAAATACTTGGTTAAATTTTTTTTAATCATCTTCTTTAGAGAAAATTAATTCTTAGTTTTTTGTAGAAAAAATATATATTTTTGTTTAAAAATACAATTAACAACTGTTTTGTAAAAAAATCGTTTGTTTTTGAATTAAAAATTCATTCTTGTAACTGAAAATTGAACTATACAATTTTTCTTTATAAATTGAGCTTTTTTAGTTGAAAATTGATATTTTCTCGTAAATATCAAATAAAAATGTTAAAACTTTCAAATTAAATTTGTTTGGAAGAAAATTCCACAATTTTATAGACATTTTTCGTTGAATTTTGGTAGAAAATTCGTTGGGAGGGGGGATTAATCCTCTCTGTTGAAAATTCATCTATTTGGATAAGGATTCAATAATTTTATTACAAAATTCGTTTTAGGAGTGAATTTAACTGGTAAAAAATTCCTAGTTTTTGCATTAA
Organism: Druon quercuslanigerum; assembly: GCA_010014905.2. Taxonomy (NCBI): domain Eukaryota; kingdom Metazoa; phylum Arthropoda; class Insecta; order Hymenoptera; family Cynipidae; genus Druon; species Druon quercuslanigerum. The sequence goes on along the minus strand of JAAAKG020134460.1, from coordinate 10,129 downwards.
TTTTTTGAACTGTAAATTTTACAGTTCCATTTTTGGTTGAAAATTTGTATTTTTTAATAATGAATTTAATTGAGGAATCAACTATTTTCTTGAAAATTCATATATTTTTTAATTCTACTGTTTCTGATATCAAATAAAAATATGTTCTTAAATTAAACCTCTTGCTAAAAGGTCGAACTACTTTGTCAAAAATGCATGTCTTTTTTGGAGAGAATTCGCCCTTTGACTTGAAAATTCAACACTTCTTAAAAATACATTTTTTTGTAAAAAATTCATTTTGTTTGGTAGAAAATTTCAACTAATTTTGCGAAAAATTAAACTATTTTTAATTAGTTATTCAAAAATCTGATTAGGTTGAAGATTCTACTCTTTTCTTAAAAATGCATTTTTTTTAAAATTCTACTGTATTTATTTAAAATAAAAAACAGTACAATTTAAAATAATGCATTTTTCAGAAAAGAGTTGAATCCTCAACCAAATCAGATTAATTTTCAACTAAAAATACAATTTTTTGACCAAGAAAAATAATTTATTATCAAAAAATACGAATTTTCAAGAAAAAAGTTAAATTTTAACCAAAAATTGGAATTTTTATCTTAAATGATATAATTTTCAGTTAAAAAAATTAATTTTCAACAAACAAGAAAGAACTTTTAACCGGTTGAATTTAATCCAAAAAGATAAAGTCCTAATCAAAAAGCTGAATTTTTATGCAGATTGATTTCCAGCCAAAAGACAAATTTCCGAACAAAATACGTGAATTTTCAAGTAAAAAAAAAATAATTTAAAAAAAAGTGGAACTGCTGAATATTCAGTAAAAAAAATAATTTGCAAAAAAAGAAAAGGGGGTCGAACATTTGAATTTACCATTAAAAGACGAATTTTTAACAAAATCCTTGCCCAAATAGATGCATTTTCAACAAACAAGATAAATTTTCTACTAAAAAAATCGAATTAAAAAAAAGTATTTTCAAGAAAATACATGAATTTTCTACCAACTCATTGAGTTTTTAACTTATTAAGGATACAATTTGAAACAAAAATGGACAAACTCAATTTAAAAAAATTAACAAAAAAAAAAAATTAATTAAAAATACATAGTTTAATTTTCCACAAAAGTAGTTGACTTTTCTACCAAACAAAATAAATTTTCTACAAAAAAATGCATTTTTAATAAAATAGTTGAATCCTCAACCAAATAAGATTAATTTTTAACTAAAATAATATTTTTTTGACCATGAAAAACAATTTATTATTAAAAAATACAAATTCTCAGTCAAACAATTAAAATTTTAACCAAAAATGGAACTGAAAACTTTACAGTTTAAAAAATTAATTTAAAAAACTAGGAATTTTCAACCAGTTAAATTCATCCTTAAAAATGATTTTAAAAAAATTGAATCCTTACCAAAATAGACGAATTTTCAACAAAATGGATTAACCCCCCCCCCCCCACGAATTTTCTACAAAAATTCAACTCATAAAGGATAAAAATTCAACGAAAAATATCTATTAAACAGTTGATTTTCTTACGCGAATATGTAAATTTTTCAGCAAAAAGTTTATTTACAATAAATTGTTGAATTTTCACCTAAAATAACGAATCTCAAACAAACAAAAAAATACATTTTTTTAACAAAGTAGTTCAACTTTAAACAAAGAATTAAATTTTTTAACCAAAAATATGAATTCTTCGCCTTTTTAACAAAACAAAAAAATATATTTTCTACTAAAAAAGCCAAATCTTGAATAAATAACATATATAGTTAAATTTGAAATTAAGAATATTAATTTTTTTATCAAAAAGTACGATTTTTTGAAGAAAATAAATAAGCGTTCAGTCAAATAGTTGAATTTTCAACTAAAAAAGGTTAATTTTTAACGAAAAATTAAATATTTAAATTTTCAGTTACAAAAATGAATTTTTAATTTAAAAAAAAAACGCATTTTCTACAAAAAAAGACATGCATTTTTGACAAAGTAGATGGACTTTAAAGCAAGAAGTTGATATATTAATCAAATCATATTTTCATTTGAAATAAAAAACAGTAGAATTAAAAAAATATATGAATTTTCAAGAAAAAAGTTGAATCCTCAATCAAATCAGATTAATTTTTAACTAAAAATACCGTTTTTGACGAAGGAAAACAATTTATTATTTAAAAATACAAATTTTTAACCAAAAAGTTAAATTTTCAATCAAAAATGGAACTGTAAAAGTTACAGTTCCAAAAATTAATGTAAAAACAAGAAATTTTGAACCAGTTAAATTCACACCCAAAAATGAATTAAAACAAAAAATTGAATCCTTATCAAAATAGATGAATTTTCAACAAAATGGATTATTCCCCCCCCCCCCCCCCCGAAAATTTTTTTAAAAAAAAAAAAAAAAAAACTAAAAAAAAATGAAAATTATACCCCAAAAAAAAATTTTTTTAAAAAAAAAATAGTATAAAAAACAAAAATTAATTTCCAACTAAAAAAGTTCCTTTTTTAATGAAAAATTGGATATTTAAATTTTTAGTGACAAGAATGAATTTTTAATTAAAAAAAAATGAATTTTCTACAAAACAGTTGCCTTTCCAAAATGCATTAACTAATTTTCACCAAGAAATTTAATAGTTCCTATTGAAACCAAAAATTACTCTTATTTTAAATAAAAAGAATTATATATAACAAACAATACATTTTTTTGTGCAAAATACTTGAATTCTTAACTTAAAAGATTAATTTTTAACCATAAAGTTGTAATTTTAAACAAAAAATATATTTTTTCTACAAAAAACTAAGAATTAATTTTCTCTAAAAAAAGATAATTAAAAAAAAATTTAACCGAGTAGTTGAATTTTCCAAAAGAAACATTTTTCAAAACAAATTAAATAATTTTTCAACTAAATATGTCCAAGAATGAATGTGAAGTTCTAACAAAATTTTATTTTATTAGTTGACATTTTTTTGTTTCGTTTTTAATTTTCGAATAAAAAAAAAATTTTTTACAAAAAAGTTGAGTTTTGTACCAAATAGTTGAATTTTCAATAAAAAAAACTCGAACTTTAGACCTAATTTTGAAATGATTTAATTTTTAACTAAAGAAGATAAATGGTCTATCAAAAATGGAATAGTTAAATTTTCATTTAAAAAAAATTAATTTTGATCAAGAGATGAATGTTGAACCAAAAAAGTGAATTTAAAAAAAAGTTCCAACCAAATAGTAGAATTTCAATCACATAAAAGAATTCTGATCCAAAAATATTTACTTTTAAACCAAAAAGTATAAACTTTTAAAACAGAGTAAAAAAAGAATTTTTAGACAAAGAGTAAAAGAAAGGAATAAGGAAAAGTGTAAAGTCTAAAAAATCAAACAAATTTTCAAACTTTTTGTACTTTTTATATTTTTTATACATATTTTTAAAATTACATTTATTTTGTAAAGACGTCAAAAAATCAATCTCTGGAAGTTCATTAAAATATCCTTCTCGGCCCAATTATTATTTGAAATATGGCGTCAAAGTATTGTCAATATTTACACTTAAAAAAACGGTCCATTGAGAGTCCATAAAAAATCTCAAGACTTATAGTTATATCAAACTATCAAAATAATTTGATATTTTGTACGTGCTCCAGTGCCTATGTAATAATCTTGATATAAATCTGTATATCTGTATAATTAACAACGGGAAAAAGACAGTGCATAAAAATTAAAACAAAGACGTCATAATTTAAAAAAAAAAAACGGAAAAAATCCGTTTTAAAATAAAAGATAAAATGTTGACCAATTGATTCTGTAAATCCAGAAATCAAAAATGCAAAAATTCGAAATCGATTCTTAAAATCTAGTTAAAAGCATTAGAAAATATTTTTAAATTTAGTCAAATTTTGACCAATTGATAATGAAAATCAAGTAAAGCAAAAAAAAAAGATAAAATTACAAATAGTAAAGGAGAGTTTCGAGCTGGGTACTCGGAGGTTTTTGGATCGCCTGAGCGACAAGAGCGGCCAATTTGTGGGCGTATTGGCAAGGCGCGGGAACCTTAACTGCCCCGGTAAAATTGAAGTACATCTGCGTTAATTTGTAGGTCATCCTCTGGATTTTGTCTGGACCCCAACCGGAAGAATCGAAAATTACGTTGTATCCCGAGGGCGTGATTGTTCCTCTTCCTCCGCTTTGGGAAACGAGGTAGAAGTCGAATCTGAAAATTTAAAAGAAAATTTCCCAAATAAGACATCCAAAAATTAGATTTCCAGCACTTTCAGTATGGCCGATTTAATCGATTAATTATCCATGTTTTATCATTTTCAATGCTCTAAATTGCAGAATCAAGAACTAATTTTTTTATTTTTAAACTGAACCATTTTTACAGTAGAAAGAAATTTAATAGTTGCTATTGAAACCAAAAATTACTCTAATTTTAAAAAGAACAATTAAATATAACAAACAAGACATTTTTTCTTGCAAAATACTTGAATTCTTAACTTAAAAGATTAATTTTCAACCATATGGTTGTATTTTTAAACAAAAATCAATTTTTTTTCTACAAAAAAACTAAGAATTAATTTTCTCTAAAAAAAAAGATGATTAAACAAAAATTTAACCAAGTAGTTGAATTTTCCAAAAGAAACATTTTTTAAAACAAATTAAATAATTTTTCAACTAAATATTTTTAAAAATGATTTGAATTTGAAATAATTTTTTAAAGCAAAAAAATCATTTTTAATTTTCCTAGCAATCTTAAGAAAACGTTTTTATTCTCTTGAAGCCTTTCACAATCATAAAAAACTTATACACTCTTCCCTTAAATTATTTGAAATCATTGCAAGTTTTAAATGAATTTTGAATCTTTTCAAAACCTCTAAATATCTCTAAAAGTTACTCGAATTTTTCTTGAAATTTGAAGGCTTTCTGTTTCAAAAAATTCAGATTCAAATGATTTAAATTGTTTTTACGACTAAAGGTTTTGAATTGAGCCAGTTTAATTTTTAACGTTGAACTTTCTAAACTCTTAAATTTTGAACGGATTTATAATACGATACTTCAAGTACAGTTCAATTTTTTAAATAATTAATTAATATTTAGAGTTGATCAAATAAAAATCTTTTTTCATCGGGAATTTTTTATTTCAAATCCTTTTAATTTTCAATTGTTTAAGTCTTCGAAGACTGCATTTTAAAATTATTTATATTAAAAACGTACGCTTTCAAAAAAAAATATAACACTGAATAGTATCATAATAAAAAAAGATATAAATTTAAATAATTATTATAAAAAATTATTAAAATCGATCTTGGACCGATATTTCATCTAAAATTGGTAAAACTTCCGGTAAAAAAATAAATTCACTATCATTTCCCGGCTTTTTCTGGCCTCAAAAAATTCCCGGTTTAGCGGCAATCATAATTTTGTTAAAGATTTTACAGGAAATGTTATATGATTTTAAAAATATGATTAAATTATTTTTCTCGTTACCAAAGAGTGATTCGCTGCCTGTGATATAATCTAATGAGATACATTTAAAAAAAACTATTAAATTGGATTAGTTGAATTTTTAATAAAAAAAAACGTTAAGTAAAAAAAACGAATTTTCAACATAATAGTTAAATTTTCAACTCAAATAGTTAAATTCTCATATAAAAACACTAACTTTTAACAAAACAAAAAATTTTTAACCAGACATGAATTTTTAATTAAAATGATAAATTTTCAATTCAAATATTATTTTTAATAAACAGTGTTTAACTTTTAACTAAGTATAATTAGTGGAATTTCCAACCGAAAAGATGAATTTTCTACTGGAATATTTTAATTTTTAACCAAAAAGTCCAATTTCCAACAAAATTAATTAATTTAAAAACAAAAAAAAAGATCAATTTTGAAGAACAAAAATTGAATAAGTAAAATTGCAGCTAAACCCCCAATTTTCCACCAAAAAGACGAATTTTCAATTAAAATAATGGAATCTGGATTAGTTCTAAAAATTAATTTTCACCCAAAAAAAACTGCTTTAAAAAAAATAGTTCAATTTCCAACCAGAGAGGATTTTTCAACATAAATGATAACTCATTAATTAAAAAAAGCAATTTTTAACAAAACAGTTCAACTTTCTACTAAGTAGTTGAATTTTTAATCAGAACATACCAAAAAAGGACGAATTTTCGAAAAAGAAAATTTTTTCAGTTAATAAGGACAACATTTTTAAACCAAAATTCAATTTTCAAGCAAAAAGATTAATTTTCAACGAAGAAGATTAATTTTCCACCAAAAAGAATAGAAAAGGACAAATTTTCCAAAAAAGAATATCAGTTAAGTATAGTTTAAAATTGAAATAAAAACATTGTTAGCTAATTTTATATTGCAACTGAAAATAAAAATTAGGCACACTCTCGAAAAAATCCCTGATTTTTCAACCAAAAAATAAACGAAAAAGATGAATTTTCAATTTAAAGCATGACTTTCCTTCCAATAAAAAAAAATATATTTAACAAATCATTTTAACTTTCAAATTAAGGAGTTGAGTTTCCAAACAAAAAGGTGAGCTTTCAACTCAAAATGATCAATTTTCTACTGGAATTTTTTAATTTACAACAAAATAATAATTTACAAATAAAAAAAGATCAATTTGCAAACCAAAATTGAACAGGTAAAATGGTAGCTAAAAAATTACTTTTCAACTGAAAATATCAAATTTAAAATAAATAATGGAATCTAGATTAGTTAAATTTTCAGTTAAAAAATTAATATTTAACTAGAAAAAGCAAAAAGATTAATTTTCAACGAAGAAGATTAATTTTCCACCAAAAAGAATAGAAAAGGACAAATTTTCCAAAAA
>JAAAKG020134459.1:0-13834 GCA_010014905.2 Druon quercuslanigerum | reverse complement strand
AGAACATTGTAGAATATTCTTGAATATGTTCTTGAATGTTCTAAACTAGTGTTTGTTAAAAATCATTTTCATTGATTGCAAATTTAACTATTTTATTGAAAATTCGTTTTCTATTTCGTTCCAAATAGATTTTTTAACTGAAAAAATTTTATTTTCGAAAATGTAATAATCTAAATAAATTGATTCAGAATCATCCACAAATATTTCATTCTTAGTTGAAGATTTAACTACGTGTTTTGTACAAAATTCGTTTGTTTCTTGTTACTTGAAAAACAATTTTTTTAACAACTGCAAATTTAATTATTTAATTCTCAGCTAAAAATTACTATTTTTTATTGAAAATGCAATTTTTTTCTTAATTAATGCTTAATCTTTTTTAGTTGACAATTAAACTATTTTGTTAAAAATTCTTCTGTTTTGGGTCAATTCAACGGTTTTTTTATTTAAAATAAAATCTTATTTTAATTTTAAATTAATTAATTAGTTGATCTTTTTTATTGAAAATTCCATTGCATGGATAAAAGTTAAACTTCTTTGTTAATTTTTTTTTAAATTTCTTTAGTTTAGTTAAGTACAAATATTTTGTCGAAAAAATAATTATTTTGTTGACAATGCTACTATTTTTTTCAAATAAAAATCTTTTTTCAAAAATTGAACTGCTTTGTTTAAAATTTGACTTTTTGGATAGAAAAATGGTCCTTTTGGATTGAAGCTTTAACTATTTTATTCATCTCTTCTCATCTACTATTCAGCTCTTTGTATGTAGTTGAAGTTCGATTTTTTGTCTTCAAAAATCGTCCTTTTGTTTGGAAATTTTGTGTTTTGTGTTTCAACTATTTAGTAAAAAATGCAATTGACTTTCGTCTTCAAAGTCTGAAATTAGTCAAAGAAAATCCTAAAATTTTACATTTTCCTTTATAAAAATTACAAACTTCAATTAAATTTTTAATTTCAAATTGTAAATGCACCCATAAAAGAAAAAACGCCCAAACATTTAATAAAAAACATGATTTAGGCTCGGAAATGCGAGGGTCTCATAAAGAACGTTTATGATTCTGTTATATAGTAACTAGAACAGGGAAGGTAATACGTGTTGTATGTAGTTAAGGAAATACATTATCGCCCCGGCTCATGATCAAAGCGCACCGAAATATTATGTTCACAATTCACCCTCCCTCTTATTATAGTACAAGCACAAGTGAACTTGCGTTCATTGCTGGTATAAATCCCTGTTGCGCTGGGCGTAGTCTGGATCGTCCTTAGGTTTCTTCCCCCTTTTTAAGCTTGTGGAATACACCCCTGTATTTCCCTGATCCTCTTGGAACCCCTGTTTCGACTTCCCTCGGGTTTCGACCTGCACGTGTACCTAACGTACAATCTCCATGCTGATGCTTACACCCGTACAGTCATCTTCAGAAACGGAAATTTCGACTTCTTCGTTCAGGTTGCTCGGTATACGGAGGTCAAGTCCATTTTCATCGATTTTGAGATTTGTGTTTTTGTTGATAAAATAAACAAAACCAGTCCACAGTAAACATTGCTAGAATATTCTAGAACATTGTAGCATATTCTAGAGCATTGTAGAATATTCTAGAACATTTTAGCATATTCTAGAACATTTTAGAATATTCTAGAACATTTTAGCATATTCTAGAACATTTTAGAATATTCTAGAACATTTTAGCATATGCTAGAATATGTCTAGAACATTATAAAATATTTCTAGAATATTTCTAGAACATTCTCGAATGTTCCTGATGATGTGCAATAGCGAGTAATGGAATTTTGCGTAAACAATGTCAAGGTTATTTATGATTTCAGTTAGTATAATTATAGTTATACTAACTGAAATGTGCATCCTGAATTCTTGTGCTTCTTTGAATTCTCTTTGACTTTTCTTTTATTCTCCCTGAATTCTCTTGAATTTCCTTCAATTCTGCTAGATTTATTCGAATTTTACTGAAATTAATGTAATATTTTGGATGCAAAAATTTAATTTATTTGTATACAATTGGAATTAATTCTAAATTTTTAATAATTTCCTGATTTATTTTTAATTCTTTGGAATCGTTATTATTTTTTTAATTCACTTGAATTCTTTTGAAATTTTTTATTTTCCGTGAATGCTTGCAAATTTACTCTAATTTTATGAAAATCAGTGGAACTGTTTGATTTTTATACCAGTTTTTTTCAATTAATTTGAATTGATTTGGAATTAACCCTATTTTTTTATTTTTCTTATTTCATCCTTACATTTTTTAAGCTCATCTAGAAAAAATTTCATAACTTTCTTTTGAATACCCTTGACCTTTTATCGCACTCCCAATTTAATAAATGCAATGCAGTTTTTAAATATTTCGGAATCATTTTTAATTTGCTTGAATATTTAGTTTTTTCATCGAATTCTTATCATTCTCCTTATATTCCTGTAAATTCACTCAATTTGATTTGTTTCATTGTTTTTTTTTCTCGGTAATACTATTCACTCAAATTCTTGGAAGTTGCATCAAAGTCTCTTGAATTACTCTGAATTCTTCTAAATTGATTCCAATCTTACTCAAGTCATTTAAGCATGCCGGATTTAAATCTTTTTTAAAAATCCATTTGAATTATTTTCAATTTATTAAATTTTTTTTTTTAATTCACCTTTAATTCTAACAAATTCTAAATATTGAAAAGATTGAGGAAAAGATGTTCCAAGAGTCATGAAAAAATTCGTGAACTCTTTTATTCGGTTGCTCGGTATATGGAGGTCAAGTCCATTTTCATCGATTTTGAGATTTGTGTTTTTTTTTTTTTTTGGTAAAATGAGTAAAACCAGCCCACAGTGAAAATTTCTAGAACATTGTTGAACATTTTAGCATATTATAGAACATTGTAGAATATTGTAGCATATTCTAGAACATTATAGAATATTCTAGAATATGTCTAGAACATTTTAGAATATTTCTAGAACATTCTAGAATATTTCTAGAACATTATGGAATATTTCTAGAACATTCTGGAATATTTCTAGAACATTCTCGAATGTTCCTGATGATGCGCAATAGCGAGTAATGGAATTTTGTGTAAACAATGTCAAGGTTATTTATGATTTCAGTTATTATAACTATAGTTATACTAACTGAAATATGCATCCTGAATTCTTCTGCATTCTTTGAATTTACTGGACTTTTTTTTTATTCTCCCTGAATTCTCTTGAATTTCCTTCAATTCTGCTAAATTCATTCCAATTTTACTGAAATCAATGCAATGTTTTTAATGAAAAAATTTAATTTATTTGTATTTAATTGGAATTAATCCTGAATTCTTAATAATTTCCTGATTTATTTTTAATTCTTTCGAATCGTTTTTATTTTTTAATTCACCTTTAATTCTAAAAAATTCTAAATATTGAAAAGATTGAGGAAAAGATGTTCCAAGAGTCATGGAAAAATTCGTAACTCTTTTATTCGATCAGTATTATATATAAATTTTATTGAATTCTTTTGAATCTTAGGAACATTAGTCCTATTATTATTGTAAATTAGTCCTTTTTATTCGATTTTAATTTTGAGATAACAATGGCTTACTTTCAGTCACTTTACCGGTTTAAATTGGTCATTTATTCACTTTTTTAAAGTAAATTCGTCTGTGACATCTCTGAACGTACATTTTCATAAAGTTCAAGATTACTGTCCTCTTGCTTGGTTCCGCATCTACTGGCGAAATTTATAAGGTTTATGCAAATCTGAAGTTTTGGACTCTGGTAAAGTTTGCTTGTAATAAACTCCATAAGACGAGGGGATGAAAACACTCTTTTGTACTCAGCCTTTTCGCTTTCGCACATCAGAATTTCGTCTCTAAATCAAAACTGTCTGGAATAATTTTGCTCGAAATAAAACGTTGCGACTTGGCGAAAAAAAAATAAGCCGTCAAAATTTTACTCGACTTTAGGATACGCCACAAATTTCTAGACATTCTTTAATAATATTTTTGTATTAAAATTTAATTCTAAAATGTTCTAGTAATTCTAAATATTGAAAAGATGTTCCAAGAGTCATGGAAAAATTTCTTGAACATTTTAATTATTTCTAGTGGGCAGTACCCATTTCATCAAGGTCAGTCTGCGTGATCTACGCCCACTAACCAAATTCCCCTCACACAGCTGGGTGACCGCCAGACTGTGGCCGTCGTCTCTTGCCAGCGGGGGGTGCTTTGTACTTAATGGGGAATAAAATAAGAAACATAAAAAATTTAAATTGCTAAAGTACTAATTGCAATGTTTAAAGATTTGCATATTTCGTATTGTATTCCTCATGGAGTACAAGGGACCCCCCTGTCGGTAAAGTTCGGCGGCAGCAGAATGGCGAAGCCCTAACTGCGCGAGGAGAAGTGGAAAGTGGGGGTAGAGTAAACAGGTAGACGGACTTGAAATAGGCATCGCCCGGCTCAAAGATGGTTTTTAGCCTTGTACTAAAGTTGATACGAAATTAACAACAAATGTTTGTCTATCTTAAAGTCTTAAATTAGCCACTTGAAAAAAACCTTTTATTTAATAAATTAATTTTTAATTAATCACTATTTATTTTAGGACTACACATGTTTTTGAATCTCCTTGAATTCTTTAAAATATTTCAGAGTATTTATAAAGATTCAGAGAAATTCTAATATATTTGAATAATTTGAAGGAATTTTTCAGATTTTAGGGTATTTTTAAAACTTCTAGAACATTTTCAGGAGCTTTTAAATTGAAGTATTTTAGAGAATTTTAATAGATTTCAAGGAATTTTTTTATTAATCTCATTAATTTGAAATTATTTTAAAGCTTTTGAAATATTCTAGAATAAAGAATTTTCTAGAATTTCTGATGATATGGAGCGATTTTACAAGACATATGAGGTTTTAAAATATTTTATAAAATTTCCAAGGATTTAAATGATTTTTAAGGAATGTGAAATTCACCGTGAATTCTTATTACTTTATGCTGAATTCTTTGGAATTCTCTTGAATTTTTTTCATTCTCTTGAATTTTTCTAAACTTACTCTCTTTTACTTAATTAGGTGGATTTTTTAAAATTTTTTAACGTTTTAATTTAATTGATCCTGAGGATAAAATGATAAAATAGTTAAAGGAAAGCTTTAAAAAATTTAAAATGAGTTTAAAGTATTTTAAATCATTTAGGTTATTTCAAAATATTATAAAGAAAGTTTTTACTGATTTAATCACTTTAATGGGATTAAAAAGGATTTAAAATGCCAAATATTGGAGGAAATTTTCAAAGATTCCCAGCATTTTTTTATTTATGTTATTGGTTTAAAGGATTTCGAAGACTGAAATATTTTAGGGTATTTTTAAAAGATTCCAAGACAATATCAAAATATTTTAAAAAATTTAATGGATTTCCAAGGGTTTCAAGAATTTCAAGAGATTTTAATATTTTAATAGATTTCAAATAATTTTTCCCTACACATGAGAGATTTCGCCCTGAATTCTTTTTAATTTATCCCAAATTCTTTTTAATTCTTCTAAATTCACTAAATTCACTCAATTAAAATAATTTTTCCCTTTTTTGAATAGCTTTCAATTCATTTGATTGTTTTTTAAATTCAGTTTGATTTTTTATGAAATTCATCCTATTCCTCTGATTTCTTTTAAATCTCTCTAAATTCATTCAGAAGTTATTGATATCAAATTTTTTTCGATTTTGAAAATTGTTCCAATTCATTTGAATTTCTTTTGAATTTATATTGCATTGTTTCGTCGTCATTAGTAGGGTTCCACAGATTTGAAGAGATTTGCATCTTTTTTTAATTTTCTCTGAATTCTTTTCAATTCTTTGGAATTCCCTTATATTTTTTAAGCTTATTTCAAAGTCACTAAATTCAATTAAGTTTGTTCAAATTGCTTTAAATTTATTTTATTTTTTGTTAATTTCATGCCATTTCTATAATTTCTTTTAAATCCCTCTAAATTCATTCAGAAGTTATTGAAATCAATGAAATTTTTTTCGATTCTGAAAATTGTTCCTATTCATTTGAATTCTTTTGAATTTGAATTGAATTGTTTTTTCGTCACTAGTAGAGGTTCAAATATTTGAAGAGATTTGAATTTTTTTAATTTACCCTGAATTCTTTTCAATTCCTTAGAATTCCCTTTTATTTTTCTAAGCTTATTTCGAAGTTACTGAATTCAATTAAGTTTTTTTCACATGGCTTTCAATTCAGTTTGAATTTTTATTCATTTCATCCTATTCCTCTATTTTTTTAAATCTCTCTAAATTGATTTAGAAGTTATTGTAATCAATCAAATTTTTTTCGTTCCTAAAAATTATTCCAATTCATTTGAATTCTTTTGAATGTTAATTTAATTGTTTCGTTGTCATTAGTAGGATTTCATAGATTTGAAAAGATTTGCATTTTTTTTTTAATTTACCCTGAATTCTTTTCAATTCTGTAGAATTCCCTGGTATTTTTCTAAGCATATTTAAAAGTTACTGAATTCAATTAAGTTTTTTCAAATTGCTTTAAATTTATCTTTATCTTAAATTCCTCTAAACACATTCCAGTTTTACGGAAATAAATGGGTTTTTAAAACATTGTTTCCAATTAATTTGAATTCTTTTGAATGTCACTTGGATTTTTCTGAATTATTCCTAATTTGTTACCTTTTGGGCGCGAAAAAAATACCCTTTGAGCGTGACAAAAAGTACCCGATGGTCTCTATATTTTATCCCATAGAAACTATGGGGCCTGTAGTCATGCAAAGTTTCGTCAAATAATTTTTTACGTCTAAAGATCAAATACAGTGAAACCCTTCAACAGCCCTCCCTTCTATAGCCCTTCCGAAAATTGACGCCGCGCCGCAGGTAGTCTGCCGCTGTCACTCAGGCGTGAAGAAACAAAAGCGGAGCGGGCTATAATGAGTCAATTCCCACCCACCGTCAGCCCCAAAAATCGGCACTATAGAAGAGTTCCACTCTAATTTGAGGTCCCAATTTACTTTTGTTTTAAAATTTATGATTAGGAAATAATTTTTTCCGAAGCTAAAAAAAAGTTTTTATCCCAGCTGATAATAATTATACACCAAGGTGTTTCTGAGTGTTGCCATATCCAATTATTTTCAACCCGTACTTTGAATGCGCCTGATTTATTCTATGGTGTCGAGGGCCATTCTAGTTTCATACTTCCATAGACATGACTCAGTTTTAAACTGATCGATGCGAGCATGTTCCGGAACAAAAGTTCCTGTGGTGTTATCCACACTTAACAAGACCACACGAGGATTATTGTCTCCGACTGTACATTGTGTTTCTTCTGCCCTCTGCCCTACCATTACCAATTCTCTCTCTCTCTCTCTCTCTCTCTCACTCTCTCGGTCTCTCGCCTACTCACTTTCTCTCCTTCCTCCATCCTCTCTTTTTACTCGACGCAGCATGAAACATCTGTTCGCAAAAAACTGGGGTCACGTCGTGAGGAAAGGGTTTCTGTTTTTATAGCCCAAGAGATTTTTGCGAAAAACGGCTCGGCTGGAATTGAAAATACTTCTCTGAAGTTAACGACAATCCTATGGGTGTAATTATAGTTTTTTTTTATTGAATTAAAACAGTATGTTACACATGTTACATATTGTCTAATATAATATCTTGAAAATAATTTATTAAAATATATATACATACTTTATTTATAATTATTAATAATATTATTAATATTAATATTAATATTATTATAGCATTAAACCAAATATTTTAAAATTTTTAGTTCAATATATAATTCCCGAATTATTTATTTGAGTAACGCGTTCGTTCCGCAACACTGCTTGTACCTAGGACGTTGATCAATATCTTTAGTAATCACCCCAGGTGACGAGCTTCATAAAGTCATCGGATGTCGTAAATCACTCAAAAATATTCAAACTTACTGATAATCACATAGTAAAGAATTTTAAAGAAAATAAGTGAAGCCTTTTGAAAAGTTGATTTTTTTGTTTTTTAAACAAGTTTTTTAAAACAAATACGTTATGCATGCAAAAAAAATTCTGTAAAATCCTTTTTAGGAAGCTTAAACTTTCTGATCGAAATAAAACTTTCTTTACGGGAAAAATTAAAAACTGGCCTTCTTAAAAACTGATTTATTTATTTTGATCGGAAAATTTCTTTTTCCCATGTGAAGTATATGTCTTAAAAAGTTAAATTTTATTTCAATTTCTCCTTTTTATTTTTTATTTTTGCCTAAATGGGAACGTAATTAATAGAACCTAATAAGAAAAAATAAAATTTGGTTAAAAGTTAATATATTTTAGTTGCAAATTCTACTTTTATACTTTCGGTTCGGAAATTCATTTCTTTTGGAAACTTTACTATTTGGGTGAAAATTTTATAATTTTTTTTTAAATTAAACTATTTTCTCTTTTTGGATAAAAAAATTAAAATATGATGACAGAAAAATTAACTTCTTATTTGAAAATTTATATTTCAGTGTTTACAATTCAACATGGTTTTGACAGACTCTTCTTACAAATTTTATCTTTTTTGGAAAAAAATTCAACTACGTGGTTAAAAGTTAAATCAATAAGTTAAAAATTAATTTTTGTTTTTGTAAGATTATAATTTTAGTTGAAAATTTGTCTCTCTGGTTGACACTTCAAAAACTTTGTTGGCAATTTTTTGTTTGTTTGTGGAAAATTAATTTTTTTTTTTTACTGAAAATCAAACTTTTTCTTTTGAAGATTATTTTTTTTAGTTGAAAATTTGTATTTTTTTTTGTTCAATTCAACTTTTTTCGATTTAAAATAAAAGTGTTTCTAGTTAAAATATAAGATATTAAAATTTTGATCAAGAGCTCATCTTTTTGGTTAAAAATTAAAATAACTAGGTAAAATGATGCTTAAATTTAAAAAAAAAATGATTTCTTTTAGTAGAAGATTCATCACTTTGGTTAAAAGTTTTACTATTTTGTTAAAAGAATCGTTTTGTTTTTCGTATAATTTTTTTAAACTGAAAATGTCACTGTTCCAGTTTTTGTTAAAAATTTATTTTTTGTAAATAAATATTCTTTTACTTAGATAAAAGTGGAACTACTTACTTTTATATAAATTTATTTTTTTGGTCCTAATATTAGTGGATTGAGCTCCATGGTGAAAATTTGTCTTAATTCAACTGTTTTTTTTATATAAAATTGAAATTTTTTGCACAAAAATTTGTTTTGCTTTCGGTAAAAAATGTTGTTCTAAAAAATGAAAACACGATAATTTGTTGTATTTTTGGTTATAAAATTAATTCTTTTTAATAAAAAATTCTACTACTAAAATAAAACTGTTTAGTTAAAAATTTAACTGTTTTGATTGACGATTCAAAATTTTTTTTGAAATTTGTTCTTTTTTGTTGGAATTCAATTTTTTATGATTGAAAACCTCCTTAGTTAAAATATCAGCTATTATATTTTTTATAGACAGCTCTTCATGATTGGTTAACAAATCAACATTTTAGTCAAGAAAAAAAGTAAAAAAAAAAGATTGATCTCTTTGTTTGTAAATTTTCTTTTTTTATATGAATTTTTAACTATTTGGTTGTGCTTTGTTAGACATTGATTTTTATTTTTATTTTGGTTTTTTTTATTAAAAATTAAAATTTTTTTTGCTTATTATTAATCGATTATTTAAAACCAAAATTTGGATATTCAGATTACGTTTGGAAATGCATCCTTTAAAGTTGAAAAATTAACTATATAATAAAAAATTCATGTATTTTGTTAAAAATTTGTCTTTTTGCTTAGAAAATTAACTTTGTTATTTTAAATTCCTCTTTTTGGTTGAAAATTCAACTATTTTGTCAAAAATTCGTATTCTTTGTTAAAAAATCAATTACTTTCATTAAATTTATACTTCTTGCAAATAATTCATTTTTATGGTTCAAGATTCATTATTTGAGTTGAAAATTTATATTTTTGAAACTTGGACTGTTTTGTAGACATTTGTCTTTTTGGATTGAAAATCAACAATTTGGAATAAAACTTAACTGCTTGGTTAAAAACAAACTTTTTGTGTTAAAAATCCATATTTTTGGTTCTTGGATTAAAAATTTCACGATTCTTTTACAAATTAGTCTTTTTGGTATAAGATTAATCTTCTTGGTGGAAAATTCATCTTTTTTGTTAAAAATTTAACAAGTTGGTTAAAATTTCATCTGTTTTGGTTGAAAGTTAAACTACATTGGTAATTTTTTTAATTATTTTTTTTTAGTTGTGAATTTAACCTTTTTGTTGTAATTTTTTCTTATTTGAAAATTTAGCTATGCCATTTTTTTTTAATTGGTCTGTTTTGGTTGAAGATTCATTTGTTTTATTGAAAATTCGTCTGTTTTAGTTAAACATCAAATACATTGTTTAAACTTATACTAATTATCAAAAGTTTAATTTTTTGTGTGTTAAAGATTCCTTATTTGAGTTGAAAAATCATATCTTCGAGTTAAAAATTGAACGCTTTTGTAGAAAATTCATTGCTTTAGATAGAAAATTTAAAAAAAATTGTTAAGAAATTTAACTAATTGATTAAAAACAAAATTTTATGTTTAAAATTCATACTTATGGTTAAAAAATAAACTATTTTAAATGAAAAATTTAACTATTTGGCAAGAAATGAACTTTTTTTTGAAAATTCATATTTTTGAGTTGAAAATAATTGTTTTGTAGATAAATAGTCATTTTTTTTTATTAAAAATGAAAAATTATTCTAAAAATTAATGCATTTTGTTGAAAATTCATGTCTCTTAGTAGAATATTAATCATCCTGGTGAAATTTCATCTTTTTTGTTGAGAATTTAACTATTTGTTTAAGAATTCATCTTTTATGGTTAAATATTTTATTTATTTGGTTGAAAGTTCAACTGCTTTGTTAAAAATTCCTTTTTATTTTTATTTTCGTTTTTTGTTTGAAAATTAAAAATTTGATTGATTCTTAAAAATTAATTTTTAAATCAAAATTTAGATATTTAGTTTACGTTTGGAAATGTTTCCTTTATAAGTTGAAAAATTAACTGTTTAATAGAAAATTCATGTATTTTGTTAAAAATTTGTCTTTTTGGTTAGAAAATTAATCTTGTGTTTTAAAATTCCTCTTTTTGGTTGAGAATTCAACTAATTTGTCAAAAATTCGTATTCTTTGTTTTAATTCAACTCGTTAAAAATTCAATTTTTTGTTAAAAATTAATTTTTTTAACAGGCGGTTAAAAGTGCAACTATTTGGTTGAAATATAATCTTTTTGTTTGGGCATACAAGTATTTTGTTGAAAATTCTTTTTTTTTTTAATTAATTACTTTCTTTAAACTTATACTTCATTCAAAAAATTTATTTTTATGATTCAAGATTAATTATTTGAGTTGAAAATTTATATTTTTGAAAATTAGACTGTTTTGTAAAAATTTGTTTTTTTTTTGGATTGAAAAATCAAGAATTTAAAATAAAATTTAACTGCTTGTTTACAAATAAACTTTTTGTGTTAATAATTCATATTTTTCGTTGAAACCCCATATTTTTGGTTGAAGATTTAACTGTTAGGTGGATTTTTTTTTTTTAATTCAACGTTTTTGTAGAAAAATTATATTCTTGTATTAAAAATTTCACAATTCTTGTAAAAATTCGTCTTTTTGGTATAAAATTAATCTTTTGGTGGAAAATTCATTTTTTGTTGTTAAAAATTTAACTGTTTTGTACAAAAGTCGTCTTTTTAGCGCGAAAATTCAACAAATATTTTGTTGAGATTTCATCTTTTTTTTTTAATAAATTAAACTATTCGGTTTCAAAAACAACTGTTTGGTTGAAAATTAAGCTATTTGGTTAAAAATTCATCTTTTTGTTTTGAAATTTCAACTGTATTGGATAATGATTATAAATTAATATTTTTTTGTTGAAAATTAATTTTTTTTGAGAAAATTGGTTTTTTTATTTAAAAATTCAGCTGCTTATAGAAACTTTAACTTTTTTTAAAATTAAAATTGATCTTTGTGTTTGAAAATTTATCTTTTTAGCTTGAAAATTAACTATTTTAGTAGAAAATTCAACTGTTTTGTTCAGAATTCATGTATTACTGTCGAATCTTCATTTTTTTGGTTGAAAATTTGTCTGCAATTTTTTCTTTTTGGATTGAAAATGCACCTATTTTGTCAACAATTCGTAATCATTTTTTTAATTTAAATCGTAAAAAATTCAATTTTTTGTTAAAAAATCATTTTTTTAAACTAGTGGAACTTGTATTTCTTTCAAAAAAATTCATTTTTATGGTTTAAAATTAATTATTTGACTTGAAAATTTATATTTTTGAAAATTGGACTGTTTTGTAAAAATTTGTTTTTTTGGGTTGAAAAATAAAAAATTTGGAATGAAATTTAACTGCTTGGTTAAAAATAAACTTTTTGTGTTAAAAATTCATATTTCTGGTAGAAACCCCATATTTTTGGTTGAAGATTTAACTATTTGGTAGAAAATTTACTTTTATTTGTTGAAAATTCAAAGTTTTTGTAGATAAATATTGTCTTCTTGAATTAAAAATTTCACGATTCTTTTGAAAAATCGTCTTTTTGGTATAAGATTAATCTTCTTGGTGAAAAATTCTTTTTTTTAATAAAAATTTAACTACTTGGTTAAAATTTCATCTGTTTTGGTTGAAAGTTAAACTACATTGTTAATTTTTTTAATTATTTTTTATTTTTTATCAGTTGAGAATTGATCTTTTTTAGTTTAAAATCAATTACGTTTGTTAAAAAGTCGTATTTTTCTGGTAGAAAATTAATCTTTCTGGTCGATAATTGATCTTTTTGAATTAAAAATTAAACTATTGGAAGAAAATCTACCTGATTTGGTTTAAAATTCCTCATTTGTTGAACATTCGACTTTTTGGTTAAAAGTGCTTTCTTTTTGGTTCAGAAGTCTGCTATTATATTTTTGTTTAAGATATTGTCTTTTTTGTGATAAATTTAATTATACGATTGAATCTGTAATTATTTTGTTAAAAGTTAAAAAAAATTCTTAGTACTTTTTTTTTAGTTTGAAATTTACACTGTTTTGCAGAAAAGTCGTTTTGTTTTCGCTAAACATTTTTTCCCTTGAAAATGATAACACGAGGAAAAAGAGAAAGTTTCTTAAAAATAGGGGAAAAGAGGTCTTCTTTAAAAAAAGGGGAGGGGATAGGGGATAGAGGAAAGAGTGTAAAGTCTGGAACATACATATTTGAATGATAGCATCATTGAATAATTATAAAAGATGAAAGTTGTTTAAAACGAAAAAACTTAACTTTCATCCTTCCAAGCATTACTCAAGTGATGAATAATTTGAAAGCAATTAGCCAAAGCGACCAGCTCGCGATGCGTTGCGTTGCCCCGCACGAGTGGGCCTGGGACGAGATTAAAATAAATAGAGGGCAGGACGCAATTGCAAAAAATAAGCTACCCGAGTCTAAGAGTCAAAGGTACTAATTGATGGGATATCATCATTTGCAGAGGAGAGTACAAAATGGAAAAGGCATGTTTCCTTCAAGTACTGAGCTAAATAAATTTAAAAGTTGATGAAAAATATATGATAATTGTAAAAGGAAACCCAGGCGCATCTACTTCCTAGTCTAAGATATTATTCATACTGAAACTAACGCAGGAAGAACATTAAACTTGTCTCATAACAGTTACGGATGGAATTAATATGCAGTATTTTTACTCTCGCAAGTCGAGAATATGCATTTCCTTCGCGTTGTTTTATTTGTATTTTATTTTAGTTTTATTTGTAATCTAACATCTAATTTAGGTTCTTCAATCTTTGTCGAGCTTTACAAATAGAAACCCATTATTAAACTTCTAGAAAACTATTTTC
>JAAAKG020134458.1:0-13834 GCA_010014905.2 Druon quercuslanigerum | reverse complement strand
TTGTGTTATGGAGTGGAGATCTGGGGATGGAAGGAACATAGGAAAGTTGAGGGCATGCATGAGCGATTTTTGAGATGGGTAATGGGGGTGAGCTGGAGTTGCCCAGGATACATTAACAGTAATTGGAGGTTTGAACAGAAGCTAAAAAGGGGAGAGGGAAGCAGAATAACACAAGCATGTTTGGGAGAAATTCGGAAAAGTGAGGTGAGAGGCAATTTGAGAAATTCAAAGCAGGAGGGACAAAGGAGAAAAATGAGAAGGGTTTGTAATATACGAGAAGGGGTTATGGACATAGGACATAGAGTTAGAGCTAGTAATAAAACAAGGAGAAGAGATATGGACAAAGATTATGGATTCTAAGTACAATAGATGGTTTATGATGGTCAAAGAGATAAAGGAAATAGAATATCTGCAAAAAATAAAAAAGGAAGAAAAATGGAGAAGGGTTGTGCGGTTTAGAATGGGAGAAGGAGTGAGAGCATGCAGATGGATGAAGAGGAGGACCTATGTAGAGCATGTGGAAACGAAATGGAGTCATGGGCACATGTATTAGAGAGATGTACAGGAGAGGAAGATAGACAGTTGAGTGTGGATGAGTGTGTAAGATGGATTTTTGATGGCAATGGACAGGGAGTGATGTAAATGAAGAAATTAGAAGAAATTAAAAGAAGTAAGGGAGTAGGGCAGAATCAAACGTGTAGTCCGGAGAAAGAAAAGTAAAAAGCAAAAATTTGTTTTCAATTTCGTGTAAAATGCATTTTTATCGTAAGAGGAAACGGAAGCCCTGGAAGAACCTCATTTGTAGAATTAATATTTCCTTTTGTTTATATTAATTGAAGCAAAATAGTAGAATATAAGTAGTACTTCAATTAAAGTAAGGATGGAATTTTAAATATATGTACAGGGAGAGGAGGCAATCAAACCCGTAAGTGGAAAAGATTAAATACATACATACAATTTTTCAACTAAAATTATTAATCTTCAACTAACAAATTTTTTTATAAGAAAGTAGTTCAAAAATAGATTAATTTTTCACCAGACAGTTGAATTTTTAAGCCAAAAATTGATTTTCTACCAAAAATACAAATTTTTTAAAGAGTACATGAATTTTTGATACGAAAATACGAATTTCCTACCAAAAAATTGAATTTTGAATTAAAATAGTTGATTTTCGATCGATACAAATTAACTGTTCGACAGAAATTTAAATTTTCTACCAAAAAAGACGATTTTAAACCAGATATTTCTACAAAACAGTTAAATTTGCAGGCCCCAAATATGAATTTTCAACAAAGAAATTGATTTGAAAGCAAAGAGGTCAATTTTCAAGCAGATTATTGATTTTTCAAGCCAACAATACGAATTTTCTACAAAGCAGTTTAATTTCTAACAAAAAAGTTAATTTGCAACCAAATATCTAAATTTTCAGTTAAAAAAATTAATTTTCAAACAAAAAAACAGTTGAGTTTTCAAAAAAAATCATTTTTCAACTATATAATTGAATTTTTTGACTAACAATACGAATTTTCAAAAGAAATGTTAATCAACTATTTTTGACTCTTCAAGACAAAAAGACCCGAGAATAGTAATAATAATTTATAGAGTATAGAATAACATTTTAAATCAATATTAAAGTTAGTTTTTAATACTTCAAAAATATGAGTCTAGAAAACTGGAAATTTGGCTTACAAAAATATTATGACACAAATTTGACGCTATTTTTCCAAATTTGTGACAATATTTATACCATTTTTGATCTCTGAAGTGAGTCCAAAGCCTGGATGATGGAAATTAATGATTTTTTAGAACGATTTGACCATCATTGTCCCTGGGTTGGAAATTGCGTGGGTAGAAGAAACTACAGATATTTTTATGCCTTCATAGTCTCCTTGGCATTCTTGTGTGTCTTCATATTCGCCTGTGCAATCACGCATCTCATTATGCGTACGTATTTAAAATTACCAGCTGCTATTAAATTTCCCGGGACTAAATTCATAAAATGAATTCCTTTAGTTACGAGGGACGGTCGGCCTTTTCTGGAAGCGGTGAGAGAATCGCCGGGCAGCGTAGTCGTCGGTGTCGTCTGCTTTTTTTCTGTCTGGAGTATCCTCGGATTGGCTGGATTTCATACCTATCTCACAACCAGTAACCAAACGACGAATGAAGATGTGAGTTGTTTCTCTAAACGCGATATTAGTTTGATTACTAGCATAAGAACTTATGAGATATCGTTCTTGACAGATCAAAGGATCCTTCACGAGTAAAAGAGGACAAGAGAGTTTCAATCCCTACAGTCAAGGGAACATTTGTGGCAATTGCTTTTACGTTTTATGTGGACCTGCACCTCCCAGTTTAATCGGTAAGGAATTGACAATTTAATTTTCGTAATTAATAAACATAAATTCCTCAGAATTCTCATAGGTCTATATCAGCACTGTTTTTCCTCACCCACGGCTCCAATCCAATGATAAACATTCTTTTATCCAAATGCTAGTGTGTCTAGAAGCCTAGAAAATACTTTCGCGCATTACAAACTGCCGCAGAACTTTACTCCGCATCTCTCACAATCGCGCAACTTTACAGCGCATCTCTCAGAGTCGCAGAATTTTCCTGCGCAGCCGAAATATTTTAGTAAATTCTTCATAATTTTAGGAAATATTACCCGATTTCATAGAATTTTACAGGGCTTCATAACATTTTAGTGGATTTTAAAGAATTTATTGCAAAAGTAAGGCGTTTTGTAGAGTTTCAAGTATTTGAAGAGATTTTAATTTTCATTTAATTTTCAAAATAATTTTTGAATTTTTTTTAATTCACTTGAATTCTTTTAAATGTACTCAAATTTTACATAATTCAGTAGATAAAAAAATTGTTTAAACATTTTATTGCAAAAGATTTCCAGGTATTTTAAAGAGATTAAAACAATTTCAAGGGAGTTACCAAGTTTTTTAAAAATAATTTTAAAGGATTTTAATAATTCAATGCATTTCAAAGAATTTATTCAAAGAGTGTTTATTCAAAGAGTTGAAGAGATTTTCAAATTTTTTGCAATCCATTTGGAATTCTCCCTTAATTTTTATTAATTTATCCTGAATTCTTTTCAATTCTTCTAAGTTCTCTCAATTTTACTCACATAAATTCAATTGAGTTGTAAAAAGTCTGTAAAACTCACTCAAAATTCTTAGGCATTTCATAAAATTCTTTTGTATTGTCTTATAATTTTTCTACACTCATTTCAAACCTAATCAGTGTAATATATTTTTATATTTTTTACTTGTTTCTTAATTTACTTAATTACTTTTTAAATCCAGCTAGATTTTTTTTTTATGAAACTCATTGCATTCTTCTAATTTCCCTTGAATTCCTCTAAATTCACTCAAAATTTACTAAAACCAATGGAATTTTTTCAATTATTTCCAGTTAATTTGAATTATATAGAATTGTTTGCTGTCTAGTCACTTTTTGGTCAGAAATTAGTAGAGTTTCAAATATTTGAAGAGCTATGAAATTATTTTTTGTAATTTACGCTGAATTCTTATTATTAATTTAGGCTATATTCTCTTGAATTCTTTGGAATTCTTTTGGAATTCTTTTATTTATTTGACTTCTTTTACATTTACTCAGTTCTACTCAATTCAATTGATTTAAAACATTTTTTAAACGTTTTTATTTAATTGATCCGAAAGTCTTTAACCTCACATGGAATTCGTAGGCATTTCATTCAATTATTTTGAATTCCCTTAAGTTTTTCGAGGCTCATTTAAGATTTGCTGAATTTAGCGAACTTTGTCATATTTTTATACTGTTTTTAATTCATTTTTGTTTAATTGGCCTTACATTTTTATGAATGACGTCGGAGTCTTCTCATTTTTCCTTAAATTTCTTTATATTCACTCAAATTTTACTTTAATCCATGGGATTTTTTCAATTTATTTCCAATTCGTCTGGATTACTTTTTGGTTGCAATTTAGTAAAGTTTCAAAGATTTTAAGAGTTTTGAAATTATTTCTTAGAATTCACTTTAAATTCTTATTAATTTAAGCTGAATTTTCTTAAATTCATTGGAGATCTCTTGGATTTTTTAAATTTTATTTGCATTCTTTTAAATTGACTCAATTCTACCTAATTCAGTTGATTTTTAAAATGTTTTAAAAGTGTTAATTGATTGATTCATGGAATTTTAGGATTAAAAATTTGTTTTCCACTTTATTTGCATTTTTTTGAAGTGCTATGAATTTATCCTGAATTTTTTACCCTTTAAGAGTAAAAAACTACCCCTTAAGC
The DNA here is from genome assembly GCA_010014905.2 of Druon quercuslanigerum. Lineage (NCBI taxonomy): Eukaryota > Metazoa > Arthropoda > Insecta > Hymenoptera > Cynipidae > Druon > Druon quercuslanigerum. The sequence goes on along the minus strand of JAAAKG020134458.1, from coordinate 9,550 downwards.
ACGACGAAAAGTACTATTTGGTCCCTATATTTGGTCTTATGGGGACTGTGAGGCCTGCAGTTATAATTTTAAATTTTATAATTTTATTTATTCATCAACTGTCAGTTACGTATTCTGCGTTTGGAAAAACTTTTTTCATTTGATTTTGTTAATTTGCAGATCGAAGAGGTGTTGTAACACCAGAATATCGGACGCAGCGCGAGTGGCTTGATGGAGATAATGTGATTAGTGGGAAAACCTACGGCACAGTAAAAGTTCAGCCTCAGGTAATTAGGATTTTTTTTTCGTTTGTCAGGGAAATTTTTTTAAAGTCATGGAATTTAGTTTGAAAATGCAAGTATCGGTTTAAAAATTCATGTATTTTATTGAAAATTTGTTTGTTTTTTGGTAGAAAACTAACCTTCTTGCTTAAAATTTCATCTTTTTGCCTGAAAATTCACAATAGTTGCATTTTTATCCTAAATAGACGAAATGTTACTTGAAACATATGAATTTTCATCCAAAAAGGATTTTAGGTGACTTTTCAAACTCAAAATTTGACTTGATTAAGCCAAAACTAATTTTCTAAGAAAAAAATTGAATTTTAAATCCAAAAAGACGAACTTTTTAACAAAAAAGAATAAATTTTTAACAAAAAAGTTGAGGGAATTTTTTCTAGTGTGGGCTTGTTTTATTTTAAATGAAATATATTTTCTTGTACAAGCAGCTTTATACCTATTACTGTATCAATTTTTCTACTTTCAAATTAACTGAAAATTTAATTATTCTATTTTTTTTAAATTGAAAATTGATCGTTTTAGTTTGAAAATGTAAGTATCTGTTTAAAAATCCATGTATTTTATTGAAAATTTGTTTGTTTTTTGACGAATTTCTTTCACCGAAAAGGATCCATTTTTAACATAATAGTTCATTTCTCTACCAGATAGTTGTATTTTTGTTCAAGAAAGATGAAATTTGTACTGAAATTGATAAACATGTAATACAAAACGTTGAAAATAAATTTTCAACAAAGTACCTTTTATTTTATTCGCAATATTTTTTCTTATAAGAAGAGCTTTTTATCAATTACTGCATCAACTGTTTTTTACCATCAAATTAACTAAAAATGAAATGATTCTATTTTTTATTAAAACAGTTATTTTGCAATTTTTTCTCTCTTTAGAAAAAAATTTTTCTTAGTTGAAAAGTCATCTTTTTTATAGAATTAAACTGTTTTTTATTAAAAACTAAAATTTGTTGCTAGAAATATCAACTACTACATTTTTTCAGAATTCGTCCTTTTTGGAATAAAATTTTTTTACTTCGTTGAAAGTTAAATTGTTTTGTTAAAAACTAATTTTTTTGGTTGATGATTTATCATTTTAATTGTAAATTCATTTTATTTGGCTAATAAGGACCAATTTTGTTGAAAATCGGTTTTTCCTTTGACTGAAAATTAATTTTTTACTGAGTTATAAATATAAAATTATATTTTCTAATTGAAAATCAATCTTTAATGGCAGAAAAAAATCTTCTTGGTTACAAATTCAGCTTTATAGTTGAGAATTCAATTATTTTAGGTAATGAATATTAATTTTAGTTAAGAAAATTAATCTTTTTGGATTAGAATTCAACTTTTCCAGTTAAACATTCTTCGCTTTAGTTTAAAATTCATTACTTTGTTTGGAAAAAATCACTAATTTTTGAAAATTGTTTTTTTTTTGTTAAAAATCCTTATTCTTTATTATTATTTAAAAGTTACTCTTTTGTTTTTTACTTGTTTGCAAGTTACCTTTTTTGATAAAAATTAAATTAAATTAAATTCGAAATTTTTTAAACAATTGGCAATATTTGACTTTTCGTTTAAAATGAGGAATTATAAATTTTTTATAACTTGTTTGAAATAGTAATCCTTAAACCGTTAAAATTTCAGATTGGTACATGTAAACTTGGAATGTTAGAATTTTAATTAGTTAATTTTTTTAATTTAAATTACCAAAAATTTAATTCGAAACATTTTTATAAATTTCCGGAAATGAATTAAATTTATTGATAATTTATGATAATATTACAGGTTAATTATGGTAACTTACCTACCATAAATTGCCCAAAATTCAATTTAACAATGTTTACATTTTCTGAAATTTATGGATTTTTTTGGTAATTTATAATATTTTTACAAGTGAATTAGGTAAATTACCATAAATTATCCAAAATTTAATTCTAAACATTTTGATAAACTTCCGGAAAATAACTATTTTGTTGAAAATTGTTTTTTTTTTTTGAAATTAATTTTTGTTTACCTGAAAATTGAACAATTCCATTTATGGTTAAAAACGGATCTTTTTTAGTTTCAAATTTAACTAACTGGTTGAAAATTGTTCTTTTTTAGTGAAAAAAAATCAACTATTTATTTAAAAATTGATGTATTTTGTTGGAAAATCGTCTTTTTTGGTTGCAAATAAAATTACTTGTATGGAAGAAAAACTCTTTTGCTAAAATATCATCTTTTTGGCTTACAATTTATCTATTTGATTGATAATTTGCTTTTTCTTGTGGAAAATGAATTATTTCAACTGAAAACTTAACTATTCTGTTTTTGGTTGGAAACTGATGTTTTTTTAGTTTAAAAGTCATCTATGGATAAACCTGGAATTTTCAGGGAATTTTTATCCAGGATTTGAGTATAATTTTTATATTTGTTTTGAAATCTAGCAGATGAATGGCGGAAGTATTGCAATGAACAATGGAGAACTAACAGGTTCGATGAACAATCTTTATCCCGGTCAGCATTCTCCACGACTAGAATCAATCAACGGTGAGTTGCCACTTCTAAGAGGACCTTCTCATTGTCCCGAGGATGTTCCAAATTATCCCCGCCAATACGTAGGCGATGTCTACGTTCCAAAATACCCCGCGCGATCCTGTTCCCAAGACACCTCAAAACGAAAACCCAAGGTCCAAGAATTTGAGGCAGATCGAGCCCACGAAATACAAAAATATCCCTACCGATGCGAGGAAAACATACAAAATTTGCAAAAGTATCCCCAAAGGTGTCGAGAAGAATATCATCGATGTTCCGAAAATAATTTAATCTACGATCGCAAGTACGATTACGATTTTCGTGATTATCGTGGATATTCGGAGGATCCGCTCCAATTTGATGAGCGGAAAACGTGCACGGATTTGCAGAAATTTCCACAGAGATATTCTGAGGATCCGCTACGTCTAGCTCACTCGCAGCTTCCTTTGAAATATAATAATTTTAGGTGTACGGATTATAGTAATTCTAATGTGAATTTAAAATATTCGGGGACAAAGAGGATCTTGCCGAGTAGGATTTTAGCGGCGGGGGGAATTCCGATTATAGGACAGGCGGCGATTGGATTGGTGATTAATAAATTTGGATCGAGGAGCGATCTTTCGTGTACGGATAATTCACTGTGTCCGGAGGAAAGTACTGAAGAGGACCCTTTGAGGCCATGACGTATTGGGAGTATTTCAATGGCTGTTCGCGGTCAATCTTCACAGATTATCAGAGATAATCGGGTTTTTACTGTTTTCTCCTAGAGGTTTTCTTTTTTTCAATTCCGGATCATATAAAAAGTATCAACTGAGCTCAGAATTGTAAATAAAACAGCAAATACTAGCCATTGTGCAGTGAAATTCACTAGAAAATACTTTTGCTCATCTCCAATAGTCGCAGAACTTTAATGCACACCCCTGAGAGTCGTAGAATTATTTTGCGCAGTCGCAGAATTCTCTTGCGCAGTCGCAGTTTCTATTTAATTTTACTGCGCAGCTACAATGATCAGAAAGATTTAACTCAAAATCTTGAATGTTCATCGTATTAGTAATATTAAAAATTAAAGTGTCAACTGCAGAATTCCTTGCAAAAAGTTCCATGATAGAGCAATAGTTACAATTGAGATAATATGAGAATTAGAAACGAGATTCACCGTATAGAGCGAGAATTAAAACTTTAATTCAGTATACAAAAGTAAAAATGAAAATAGTTTCTTTTTCGTGATGGAAGCCTAGATATTCAATGTATATATACTACACAAATAGCTTTGCTCCACTTTTCCGCAGATCCAGTTTACCTAATTTTTAATAAGTCACGTTTCTAGCATTTAGAGCACGCTCACCATAATCGCACTTGATACAACAATTTTGATTTCGATTCTTTTAAATTTTAACTTGAAATTTTTTGTGACAAAATTTCAGACCTTTTAACAATTTGGACGTTTCTATAGAAGCATCATGAATATTCTTTGAATTTTACTTCTCGCTATGTTCATTTTATCGAATAATAATTTGCCTGAATTTATTATTTTTTCGTACTACTACTGTTTCAAAAAATTTCTTTCTTCACGAATTGCTATTTTCCAGGGTGTCTACCTTACCTGAAAACCCTGGAAAACCTAAAGTTCTCAGGGAATTTTTACATACCTAAAAAACTGGAAATGCCAGGGAATTTTTTTTCAGAGTGTGATTCATTTGTAAAAGTACCTTTATATTATTGTATCGAACTATTTTGTTGAAAATTCGTTTTTCTTTGGATTAGAAATGAAATTTTGGTACAGAAAATTTAACTCTTTAGTTATAAGTTCGTTTTTATTTTGGTCTGAGATTATATTTTTTAACTGAAAATCTAACTACTTTATTTTTGTTTGAAAATTTATCTTTTCCAATTGAAAATACATGTATTTTGTCGAGAATTTTGTCCTTTTTGTAGAAAGTTAATCTTCTTGGTTGAAAATTCATCTTTATGCATGACAATTCAACATCTTGTTTGCATTTTTCCTCTTTATGACTGAAAAATCTTTCTCACTTTAAAACTGAATGCATGTTGAAAATTTGTCTTTTTTTGGGCGAATTTAACTGCTTTTTATTAATAATAATATATTTTTTGATTGAAATATCAACTATTACATTTTTCGTTTAAAATTCATAATTTTTGAATTAAAATTAAATTAATTGGTTGAAAGGTAAACTATTTTGTTAAAAACTAATTTTTTTTGGTTGAGTATTTATCAATTTTAATAGAGAGTTCACCTCTTTTGTTGAAAAATGAGCTACTTTGGTAAAATTAGATTTTTCTTTGGATAAAAACTATTTTTTTTTTACTGAAAATTAAACTATTCCAGTTAAAATTTTAATTTTTTTGTACAAAATTTTGTTGTTGAAATTTGTTGTTAAATAAACATGTAACTACTATACCAATGAAATATTTCATCATCATAGTTAAAAATATATCTATTTGATTGAATACTAATATTTTAAACTAAAAATGTAATTGTTGGTTCGAAAATTATATTTTTTAGTTAAAAAATCGTATTTTTTATAGAAATTACTCTTCTCAGTAACTACTTCAATTAAAGATTCATTGTTTTAGTTAAAAATTCATCACTTTCTTTGAAAAGGTAAAAAAAAAATTTTTATAGTTTTTTTTTTAATTATCATTTTTTTGACTGAAAATGTAAATATTCCATCATTTTATTTGAAAATTGATCTTCTTAGTTGACACTTTATCTTTTTTAGTTGAAAATTCTTCTTTTTTGGTAGAATTTAATCTTCTTGCTTTCAAATTCACAAATTCAACTTTTCAATAGAAGATTCCTCGTTTTACTTAAAAATTCATAACTATGGTTAAATTTTGTTGTGCGGCAAATTATAAAGTTAATCTTTTTATTTGAAAATCTATCTTTTTTTCGAAAATTGATCTTCTTGATATAAAATTCAAGCATTGCACTTAAATATTCATATTTTTAGTTGCAAATTCATCATTTTAATAGAAAATTCAAAACTTTGTTTACAAATTTTTTTTTGTAGAAAATTAATTTTTGTAATTGAAAATTTAATTTTTCCATTTTTGGATGAAAATGATTATTTTTCAGTTAAAAAACCAAGTATCTTCTTCATTTTTTTTAATTCAACTATTTCATTTAGAATTCATGTATTTTTTGAAAATTTGTCTTTTTTGGTCATAAAAAATAATCTGTGTGGTTCATGCAACTGTTTGGTTGAATAATTTATCATTTCAGTTGAAAATTCATCTCTTTTGTTGAAAATTTAACTATTCAAATTAAAGATTTTAGCCTTTTAGTTAAAAATCCATAACTTTGGTTAAAAATTTGTTTTTTTGTGAAAAATTATTTTTTAAGTGAAAAATCAACTATTTAATTTTTGGTTGAAAACTTTTCTTTTTTAGTTTAAAATTGAAATATTTCTCCGAAAATTAATTTTGTTTAGTTGATAATTCAACTATTTGTTTGAGATTTCATGTATTAAATTGAATTTAATATAATATTCACATTAATTTGAATTAAAATTGCGCTGAATTTTAAACATAAGAAGATTAAAATAAAAATTGGTTTGGATTATTATTCAAATTCGAGGACTTTGAGACACAAATTCAAGAAATTATTAATTATGTTTTTAGTATAATTTAATTTGTTAATTAATCGATGTTGCTAATATATTTAGGAATATATTTTAATATAATTTGTCAAAGCTTTTTAAATTCATCTTTTTTAATTGAATCCCTAGAAACTGAAAAAATTATTTATGATAATCTCGCGAAACTTTATACATATTCGAAATCGATTCTTTTAAAAAATACGAAATATTTGAATGATTCTGTACTATGAAAATCGAAATCTGGAAAAAACTTCAGGATCCTGGAATTGTCTGGGAATTTTATTCCAGGATTTGAGTAGACACCCTGAGTTTATTTAATTTTTGTACCATTCACGTTTTAAAAATTTAGAGCACGCTCACAATAATCGCACTTGACCCTATAATTTTGATTGAGCTTCTTTTAAATTTTAACTTCCAATATTTGATGTCGAAATTTCAGACCCTTCAAAATTTGGACGTTCCTAGAGATGCGCATGAATATTCCTTAAATTCTAATTTCCATAATGTTCATTTTACCGAATTCGACCGAATTTCTTCTTCTTTTTGTCATATCATTTCTTTTTTGACGATTTGCTATTTGCCCTATTTTTTATTTAAATTAAAGAAATGAAAGTAAGGGCAAATGGTATTCTAGAAAAAATGATGGCAAATAGTAATTGGAAAGAAAAAAGAAAAGAAATGAGGGAAAGCAGAATTTGGGGAATGTTGATGCCTCTCGTTTCTGTAATAAATTTCAAAGCATTTACCAGATCGTACATTTTTAATAAAACTGCTTTCTTTTATGCTCATATTTACGTCTGATAATCGAGGGCTCAGTGCGTATTGATTGGTAAGTTTTTTTCTACAATCGACTGATCTTTGCTGGGCTGATTTTATTTGCGGAATTAACACAGCCTGATCATAGCGATTTCCGTAGATTAGCAAGTTTTCATTTTTAGACTAATTTAGATAAATAAGTTTGGTATTTGTTAATTTATTAAATAATTGTTTAGAAATGCATTTATAGCTTGAATAATACGTAATAACTCTGATTTAAGATTGGAAGTTTTTCATTTTATTTCTAGTAGAGACATAGAATAATAAAAGAAACTTATTTTCTTTTGTATTCTATGGGAGCCGTGCATAAATTACCCAGTAAGAAAATCTAACTATTTTTTATTTAAAGTTCATTCTTTTCAGTTAATAAGTCTATTATTACATATGTTTTTGGTTGGTTATATTATTATTATATTATGTTATATTATTATTATTATATTAGTTATATTTTTGGTTGAAAATTGAAGTATTTTGTTGAAAATTTAACAAATTTTTAAATAAATTACCCGTTTAGTTGAAATTTCAACTGTTTTCTTGGAAATTCGAATTTATGGCTTGTAACTTGAACAATAATATTAATTCTTTTTAATTCTCAACTGAAACGTCATATTTTGTTTAAAAATTAATATTTTTGGTTTATAAATTCATCTCTTGTAGTAGAAATTTCGTCTTTTTTATGTATAAATATTTTCTTTTATTACTTAAATTAATTAAATTTTCCGTTGAAAATTTATATTTTTTTTGTTGAAAATGAACTTTTTTTGTTAAAAATTTAACTGTTTTATAGAAAATTCATATTTTTGACTTGGAAATTTGACGATTTGGTTGTAAGTTGAACTAGGTGTTTAAAATTCATTTCATGGTTGAAGATTCATCACTTTTTCAACTTAAAATGTAACTATTCCGTTTTTGTTTAAACTATTTTGTTAAAAATCCACGTATTTTGTTTAAAATACGTCTTTTATGATAGAAAATTAATCCTTTTGTTTGAAAATTCAACTATTTGGGTTAAAATTCGTCTTTTGAGATTAAAACTTTAACAATTATAGTAATTTTTTATTCTAGACTCGATAGTTTTTTTTCTGTGGAAAATTCAACTATTTTTTTTAAATACGTATGTTTGGCTTGAAAATTCAACTGTTTTGTTGCAAGTTGAACTGCTTTGTTTAGGATTCATTTTTCGGTTAAAGATTCATAATTTTAATTAAATATTCTTTTGTTTATTTGAAAATTTAAGTGTCTTGTTGAAAATTCACTTTTTGATTTCAACATTGTTCTTCTTCCATGATTGGCAAGTTTCCATTTGGTAGAAAATTCGTATTTTTGATTTATTAATTCATCTTTTTTAGTACAAAATTTCATCTTTTTATTCATATGTTTTTGATACTAATAAAAATCTTTTTGGTTGAAGTACTAACCATTACATTTTTTCTAGAATATTCATTTTTTTGTTTGAAAATTCTTTTTGTTTTTAACCGAAAAGTTAACTATTTGGTTGAAAATTACATTTATTGTAGAAAAGTCGTCTTTTTACCATTAGAAATGAAAAACTTGTTTGAAAATTGAACTATTTGCTTTAAATTTTATTTTTTGAACATTCCTATTTAAGGGTTGAAAATTTAACTACTTTGTAGAAAACTCGTCTTTTTGGGTTGAAGATTCAACATTTTGAATGCAATTTTTTTCTTTATTGACTGAAAAATGTTTCTTGGTTGAAAATTCAATTCTTGTTAAAATTTTAATTTATTTGGAAGTTCATCATTTTTCGTGGAAATTTCTGTCTTTTTTTTTAGTTAAGAAGCAACTGTTTAGTCGGAAAAAATTACGTAAGAAAAGGCAGAGTCGAAAAATCTCACGTGGTTAAAAATTACAACAACAAAAAACATAACAATTTTTGCACGGCTCCATGTTTCCAAATTTAGTCTCAAAAATTTGGAAAGAAAAGACTTGAGAAATAATGAAAATCAGCCCTATGCATCTGAAAACAAAAATAGTTCCTAATAGCTCCAGCGCGGCGTTAGTTGTCCCATCGCTCCCTGTTTTTGCATTATAGGACATGAAACTAGACCACTTTTCAAAAGTTTTTCAGTAAATAAAATGTTATTTTCCTGAAAACTTCTATTGAAATTAAATCAATTTTAGTTATGTAATATTTCAAAGCATCACCCAATAAACTTGCTGAAGTAAAATATATAAGATTTGAATTTGAATAAAAAGTTAAATATAATCCTTTCTATTTCTGAAAACACAATAAATAATATTTATATTAATAAATTGCAAAAATAAATTTTTGCAAATTTTTTATAGCCATTTTACAAAACCGTTCTAGAAA
>JAAAKG020134457.1:0-13834 GCA_010014905.2 Druon quercuslanigerum | reverse complement strand
ACCAGAACCTCGGTAAAGGTACATAGAAAAATTTCCAGAGGTACCGGCTCAGGGATCGAACCCCAGACCTCTGAGGTCAAGTCCGAGCGTCTAACCAACTGAGCCACCGAGGCTAATCTCATCAATCCTCCATCAGGAGAAATACGAAACGTGGAGATCCGTTGAGAAACTGTGGGGTCAAATTTCCGACAATTCTAACACTTTCTCAATCATAAATGATGAAAATGTAAAAATATATATATTCCCGGTCGTTTCTCGCAATGTACGAAAATATTTTTTTTTATGAACTGAACACTTCTTAAATTTTATTTCAAAATCTTGAAATATTTACATGGTGTTTTGTATTTATAAGTATGAAGTAATTGTTCTTATTCTTAATCAATAAATTTGAAATTGAATGGTTTAAAAATGGAATATTTTAGGCTGAAACAATATCTTAAGTTTAATCAAAGCCTTCGATTAAAAAAATATATTAATATAAAGTTATTTCAAAATTGATAGTAGTTTATAAAGTTTGAATCGGGCGTTTACATTTCTTTAACTAATAAAACTTTCCAATTAAAACAGTTTTATTTTTAACGTTAAAATTGATAAATTCTAAAATTGTAAAATGATTCCGAATCCGCTTGTAAAATCAATTACTATTCACTTTAAAAATATTGGAGTACAATTTTATTTTAAAAGCCTTAATTCAAGTATAGTCACAGTTGATCAACTAGAAATTTTTAATAAAAAATTTTCTATTTGAAACGCTTCTAAATTTAAAATTTTTAAGACTTATAAACTGCATTTTAAAATTCTTTAAATTTAAAATGTACGCTTAAAAATTTCTAGATTTTCGAATTACGCATTCTAAACAGAATGACATCATAATTGAAAAAGACATGAAATTTTCTTTCTAAAAATGTATAAAATTCAAGGTCTGAAAAAAATTCCCGTTCATTTCCCGGTTTCCCGGTCCATCGGCCGCCCTGAAACAGGAACAATTACTTTGGTCATCCGTTCCAAATAAAACATAAAACTTTTATTTCATATAAAAAAAAGTGACCATATCCAAACATTTAAACGAAGTTTCGAAAAGCCTTTGTGTCTTTTCCAAGGTTGACTTAAACTAAAATCAAACAAAATTTCGTATGCTAAACTTAAATGTCAAATACATCAGAGAAAACAAAACTTAAAATTGAAAAATACTCTTAGTTAAAAAAAACAACAGTTGGGAAATCCGAATTAGAAAGAACAGCTACGATTTTAAAGAAGCATTTTAATTTTTGCATCAAAGTGCTTTAATGATTTTTTGTGGAGTTTAAATTATTTATTGGATAATAAAAATAAGTCTTTATCGGAAACAAAAGGTTTAGATGGAATTTAAATATTATAGAGTGAAAAAAAACAGATTTTTGGACAGAAATATTTTTCTACAAAAAAAAAAAGATTGCACTATTTATTGTGATTTTCAACAGATTATAAACTAAAATGGACTTTTCTTAAAAGCAAGAATGAACATGGCATACATTTTTATTAATTTATACATCAAATATTCACAATCCAAGAAATGTCACCTAAAAGTTAAGTTAGAATTGGTATTTAAATTCCAATCTTTTATTATTTGTATTCTTTTCATAATCCGGATACGTTTGTCGCTACATACATTAATTAAAGTTTATCTAGCCGTACAAGGCATTGAAAGTTAAATAAAATAGAGAAACAATTGTTGTTTTTTTGTTGTTGCTTAAAAGCCTTTTTGAAAAAATGTGTTCTTCACAGATAAGATGGAAATTCTATCTAAAACGATTTGTTTTTTATGAATATTTGCTTTGAGTATACATTCATAGTTTTAAAGTTTAGAAAAAAATGGTAAAAACACTTTTATGCAAAAATTAAAACACATCTTTAAAATTATACCTACTCTTTCTAGTTTCAGTTTTTGGCACCAGGTGGCGAAATGGTCGACCACCATTCCCAAGTACAATATTTATTTTGTAATGAAAAAATTAAAAAGAAAGAAGTACCTGTTTCATAGTGTAAGAAATGACAATACAAAATTCAATTTACCTTTCTTTTTATTATTAAAAAAGATAAGGATTCAAAATAAAACTCATTTATTCTAGTTTATTCTTTTCAAATGTACTAGTTGCAAGAAATTGTAGATTGGGAAAACCGGCATAGTTGAACACAAAAGAGATTGTGTAAATAATAACAAGAATAAAACAGGTATTTCGTAACATGCGCATAGATGAATCAAGTCATTTCTTCGATTTTGATAGTAAAAAAAGGATATTAAAATGTTAGCTAAATAAAAAATATATAGGTATAGTATAAGCCAAAGGTTGTGGAGTCGATTTATATAATTATTGTTAATTATTTATAATTCTATTTGCTGATTATTGTATCAAGGTGCATATATTCTGAAGGATGGCATATCAACAATGGATATCAACCAATGGATTTTAAATTTACAATTGTTTTGAATTTCATGCTTCCTAGCGCCTCGTTCAGTAGATAACTAAAGTTTGAGTTTGTATCGTATCTATCTGCGTGCTTGTGTAATGTTTGTTTGCATACTTTAAGCTGCATACTGACTCTGAATTTTCGTAATATTTAACTTGTATTTTAGCCTCCACTGGCCTCCACTCTTCTCCACTTTTTCAGAAGTTTAAATAATTTTATCACGTTTGCTCTTTATATACGAACATAATGAATTTACGCTACATGTCTCATTGAATTTTATATCGACATTTTTTACACTATCAAACATTTATTCATTCTTTCTTTTTAATTTCTGGATTACAAACAACGATATAAAATATTCTACTTGGTTAAACTTTTTCTTTACTCTCTATGCATCCGAATTTCTGTTTCATTTCATTTTATTTCAACCTTGAAAAATTACATACAATGTAATAATAAATTATTATTATTATTATTATATTATTATATTATTATTATTATTATTATTATAATTATTAAACTTAAGAAAATCAAACTGTATTCTATATATTTTTCCATTTACGGTAATAGACAATATACAATAAATTAAATTAATTTTAAGCTAGAAATTTGAAAAATTGAACAAGCTCATTTTTTTATAAACGAAACACTTCTTCTTACATTAAAAGTTAAAGTATTTTCATTGTGAATAGTTTAAAAATTTTCAAAGTGCTGCAGAATCTTATTTCAAAAACTTGAAACATCTAAATGTTGTTTTACATTGGTTCAAATTTTTAATTATTTTTCAAATTTCTTTAAAATTTCTAAACATATTTTAAAGCGATTAGAATTATTCCAAAAAAATTTCCTACAAATTGGATTAAAATCCTGCTAAATTAAAAAAATTTCCTAACCCTCTCTTCAACATTACTTTTTCTTACTGTTGTGAATATTTCTATATATTTCAAAATATTCTCTTCAAATTAACTTTTTCGAAATGAATAATAATTTTCAATTTTCCGAGGAAATGTTTTTTATTCTTCTGAAGCCTTTCAAAATTCTTAAAAAGTATCTACATTTTTCGTTTAAAACCCGCAAAAAAAAATAATGTGATTTCAAATTAGGCCGTGGACTATTTGCACCGAAATTTTGATACAAATAGCCGGATTTTGTCGGTACACGTAGAAACTTCATGCAAATTATTTGCATAATTTTTTTGTTTAGTTTTGAATATTTAATTTCTAATTACTTTAAATAATATCTTTAAGAGTTTAATTCTTAAGATTAAAATCTGTAAATTCTGAAAAATGTAAACTGATTCCGAATCCGCTTGTCAAATAAATTATTATTTACTTCTTAACTTTTGAAGTACAGTTCAATTTTAAAAACCATAAAATAATTTATATTCACAGTTGTTCAACTAAAAATGTTTTTTTTTTTTTTTTCAAAATTGATTTCGCGTTTGACCCGAAATTAGTTTTTCCAAGCACAAATCATTAGATTTAAAACTAGATTAATAGTTTTTTAAACAATTTTACATTACGTTGTCATTTGACATAGTAAATTGGGCTTTAAAACAAAGTTAATTATAATTTGAACAAGATTTAGAAGCTCTCAACATTTTTCGATTGATTGCGAGATTTTCGAGGCATATCATTCCAATTTTTTAAAAATGAAATTAATTTTTAGCCAAAAGGATGAAGTTTCAAGTAATGAGATTATTCTTTCTACTAAAAAAAAAGACGTAATTTTAACAAATAGTTGAATTTTCGCCAAAAACATATAAATGTTCAACTAAATATAGAATAATTAAGTTTTAATTAAAAAACCTAATTTTAAATAAAAACAGAGTAAAATTTTGAACGAAATAGTATCATTTTTAACGAAGGAGATCAAACTTCTATCAAAAAAGACAATTTTTGCCAAAAAATGGAAGTTACATTTTTCGTTAAAAAAATAAGTTCTAAATTAGAAAAAAATTATTTTCAACCAATAAGATCAATTTTCTAGCAAAATAGGTGAAGTTTTAATAAAATACATGCATTTTCAACCAAATATTTGAATTTTAAAAGAATTTTAAATCAAAAAGATCAATTAATCGTCAAGAAGATTAAATACTTCCCCATAAAATTCGAATTTTCTATCAAATATAGGAATTTTTAACAAAATATTTAAACTTTCGACTTAAAAAGATAAATTTTAAACCAAAATGTGCAAGTTACGTTTTCCATTAAAACAATTAGTTTTCAATTACAAAACATAATTTTTAACAAAATAATTAAATTTTCAACAAAAAAAAAAAAAGGTTTCTCAACTAACATGATGATTCAGCAACCAAATTAATGAGTTTTTAACAACTAAGCTCTACTTCCAAATAAATAGTTGAATTTTTAACAAAAAAATGATGAATTCTCAATGAAAAACGTGATATTTTATATTTTTACCAAAAACCATTTTAATTGTACATTAAAAATAGTTGAATTAAACCAAAAAAGTTGAATTTTCAACAAAATAGTTTCAATCTCAATTAACTTCAACTTTAGTTTTTCGAAAATTCCCTAACTCTGGCAGGTTCTTTTCTGACATTCCCTGAGTTTATCGAATTATCTGATTTGTACCAACTCCGTAATTTAATTAAGTATATGTTTATTTGACTCTGGATTATTTTTGTAAAAATGTATGCAGTAATTATGATATATATTTGTTTAAACAATAAATGCTTTACATTCTCGTAGATTCTCCATAGATTCTCTGTTCCAGCTTAAATGCTGAGCATATTCTCGAGAGCACTTGCTCAACATAAATTCTTGAGTAATTAAGAACTCTAAGGCCAAATGCATAGCTGGTGCCACCACACGGCCACCATAAAACTTTTAATAATATATTTTCAACCTCATCAGTTCCAGGGGGTTGATTTTTTTAAATACCAATCTCATGATAATTTCAGCAACATTCCTAACTTGTTGATTAATTTTATGATTTTATAATTTTATAAACAAATACATTATTTGGGCATTTGTCGAGAAGAATATTGTTTTGTTCAATCTCAGTCCTTTTAATTTTAGTTTCTTAAGAACTTTATTCTTTGTATAAGACTACAGCTTCAGGATCGTGTACAATTACCTTTTTCTTTCATTTTTTTTGTTGCATATTTTCATTAAATTTGTTTTTAACATTACATTGCTGAAATTATCGTCAACTTCCCAATTAAAAGGATTGACTTTGAAAAAGGAAACTTTTCTGTCGACAAATGCCTGATGAATAATAATCTTGAGAGAAAGTTTTCTTCGCTACAAGATATTTTTTACATCTGAATTTCTCTGCAATTTCTCTACTTGAAGAAAAAAGTAAAACTATCTAAAGTTAAAAAAAAAGACACTCTGAAAAAATAATTTGTTTATAAATAAATGTTTTGTTACCTTATTGTATGACGATGGTATTTATTAAATGGATGTAAATCTATGAAAGTGAGGCCTCAGGTCTTTTGAAATAAGTAAGAGAAGAGAAGAAAAGAGAAAAGAAGAGAAGAGAAATGAAAAAATGAATGGAATTAAGAGGACCCACCAAAGTTTCAAAAAGGAGACCTCGGCCCAGATGAATTTCCTCCGCCTGTCTTTCGCGAGCTGCGTGGCCATGTTGTTTAGAATCCTCTGGGTTTCGGTGGCGTAATACTTTTCAAAAGTCTTGAGCCAGCCGGGATCATTGTGCGAGTGGGGAACAACGAAAACTTTGAGCTTGCGATTGGGATGCCACTGCTTCTCGTCGTACTTGATATTCCAGCCCTGCTTCCAGACTCCGCCGTCCGGATTGCTGAAGTCAACTTGCTTGTAGAGCTCCAGCATCTGGATGTCGACCTGAGGAATCTTGCTCAGGTCAGAGCTGCAACTCAGAGATGTGCCGCCCTCCATCCGTTTTCGAGAAAACTCGAAACGCGGATGAGGTATTCTCACCAATTCCGGCGCCGGTATCACTTTTGCTCTCTCCTGCTGCGGATCAACTTGGAGATCCGAAATTGCCTCGTGCTGACGACTCAAGTCCTTCTCAAGCTTTGCCAGTCTATCCTCGAAATGGAGCCACTGGTTCTACAAAATTCATTCATTCATTCATTTATTTATCCATTCATTATACAGATCAAATATTTCAGATTCAATTTCATTTTATTATCAACTGAACAAGACTGGGCGAATAAAGCGATTCATTTTTCACGAAAATACACTCTGCCGATTCTCAAAAAAACATACCTATGCCATTTCGACAGGACTCGGCGGATTTCTAAAAAAAGAAACAAATAGAAAATATGCGTACATGAGTCCTCTTTAAAAAGAGCCGTTTAAAAATTACGACGATTGTATTGGGGAAAAAACACTTTTCCATGTTTCATTATCTCCGAATGTATGCACTGTAGAAAAAAAACTCCAGAGAGAAAAATAAGTGTGTACGAGAGCTGTCCCAAAAGTATCCGACCTACCTCGATATCTCGACGCTTGATTTATTCTTCGTCATCCGGGGGTGGCATCCTTCAAGTAGTCCCCATTTGATTGAACAAGACGCTCATGTCGATGTTTCCACTTATTAAAGCACTCTTGAAAGTCAGACTTCGGAACCGCCTTTAGCGCATTTGTCGCATTAGTTTCAACAGTCTCTTTATGTCCCTCAAGCGGCATTTTCAATCGAGGAAATGGCCAAAAGTCGCAGGGAGCTATATCAGAACTGTATGGAGGCTGGCGCAGCAGCGCAACACTGTGTTTCAATAAATACTGCTGCACAAGGTTTGATGCATGCACTGGAGCATTGTCGTGATGAAGAAGCCAAGTCACCGGTTTCCCAAAGTTGCGATCGTTTTCGCCTGATTGCATCACGCAATCTTTTCAGAACTTCAACGTAGTACTCTTTGTTGATTGTCTAGCCTGTAGGAGCATTTTCGTGATGCACAACGCCCTCATAATCGAAAAACAATCAACATTGACTTGATGTTGCTTCGACTTTGACGGGCTTTTCTTGGCCGAGGCTCGGATGGAAGCTTCCATTCCGAAGATAGTTGTTTTGTTTCAGGATCATAACCATAAACCCATGTTTCATCACCAGTAATAACCTTTTTAAGAAAGTTTTCATCACTATTGATAATTTCCAGATTGTCCTGAGCGATTTCTAATCGAAGGTTTTTTTGTTGGTCTGTGAGCAGTTTCGGGAATTGCGACGAACGCAAAAAAGTCGATTTAAACAAATACACGCTGCGCGGCAACTAAGTCGTTTGATCGGTATCTCGGGCTACTGACGAGAAGGTTACGAGTTGCTGGTGACGTTCGTACCCTCCAGAGGTCGCCTCAGTCTCTCCGCGCGAAGACATGAACGCAGGTCGGATACTTTTGGGACAGCCCTCGTATATTGTAGTCGGTAGATTCAAGTTGAACAATTTTTAATTTCCGCGCCGCAATGCGAGCGACCTCTGTAGATGGATTAGTTTTGTACAAGCCCTACGGAAATAAACTGATGTTTTATATTTTTGATTTTAAAGGCATTTTTCTATACCGCTTGACCATCTCCTCCTGCGACTGCAATATTAATTAAGTACGAATTTGGATTTTATCCCCTTTTTTTCCTACACACTTAATAGTATTACGAAAAATATAATACATAATGATAATAAAATTTTTCTAAATTAGAATTTTATTAGTATACACTTATTCTGGGTGTAGAGAGATAAATTTTTTCTCTCGAGTTTTTTTCTACAATGCATAGATTCGGAGAGAATCAAAGTTGAAAAAAGTACCTACTTTTTCCAATTAAATCCTCATAACTTTTAAACGGTTTGCTAAAAATGGATCCTGTTGCGCTCTTTTTAAAGAGGACACAAATACGCATCTTTCGTATTTGTTTTTTTTTTCAAATCTGCCGAGTCCTTTCAAAATGGAATACGTTTTTTTGTGGCCAATAAAATATGACAAAAAAGTTTTTTTTGTCTTTTAAAAATAAAACACGTAATTTTTAATATTTTTTTAAAAACTCAACAGGATTTTTAAGATCTTGCCTTAGAAATTTATAATCATGTTGAGTTTTTTTTAATCCATCAATTTTTGACAAACATATAAAACTTAAAATTTTCACTGATTTTAGCTCTAGGGTGGGTAATAATAATTGACGGGCATTGTATGTTGAGTTTTAATAACTTGGGAAATATTTTTCAAATTCTTAATCACAGGCATTAGGTGGCTACTTTACTTTATTAACTTATTGAAAAACAAGTCAGATTATAAAAATTGCGTACAGTTGGGCTTGGATTTGCACAAGCTTATTATAAATTATAATTATGCGTAAACAGGTGTGAACAGGCGTTTTAAAATAATTCGTTGAATTGTTATATTTTTCAATTATGATACCATTCACTTTACAATGCGTAATTCGTAAATCTCTAAATTTAAAAAATTTCCATTTTTATTTTTCGGCTGACAGTTTTAATGTAAAGAGATTCAAAATGCAGACTTGGAGACGCGAACAATTAAAAATTGAAAGCCTTTGACGTTGACAATTTTTGATAGAAAACATTTAACATTTATTATTTATTTAAATATTTACCAGTTCTGAAAATTTTTTAAAATAATTTTAAATTTGAAAACACTTGCTTTTCAATTATATTTTTACTGTTTGATATGAAAATAATGTAACTTCTACTTTACGAAGTGTTAAGTTAATAAAATGAAATATTTTTTAATTGTTAATGTATTTAGTTTAAAAATCCTTAAAATAATATAATTTTGAACATTTTTAAAGTTTTTTTATGGATTCTTTAATACAGAGTATTGAAAATGTCTACGCGGATTTATATTTTTCGAACTTAATCGTAATCTTTGAAATTTATCATTTATCAAAGTTAAAAATTCTTAATTTTACACTTTATCTGCATTTTACGTAAACTTCTTTAATTGGAAAGTGTTAGTACCTTCCATTTTATATGTAAAAATTATTAAGCATTCGAATGCAACGATTTTTAATTAAAAAACTTTTATACTTGAATTTAACAAATTTAAAATTCAATAGTTTTACTTTGAGTGCCTTAGTTTGTAGCTTATTATTTCAGTACTTCTAATTAAAACTTTTTTAGCTTTAAAGTTAGAACTTTGTTTAAATTGTATTGGCCGTGAAAAAAATTTTCGAATCGAGAAAAAACGCATATACTTAAAAATCAGTACTTTGATAAAGTTTAACTTCGAATTTAGAGGAATTTTCGGTTGAAGGAAAAGAATTCAATGAAATTCATAAAAATTGAAGGTGAACTTGAAAAAAATCAAATGAATTTCAAAATATTTGAAAAAAGCCTAATTCAATTCAGTATAACTTTGAAATAAGCTAGGGAAAATTCAAGAGGATTCGAAGAATTTGTTAAAATGCCTTAATAAAACCTTTTAAAAATAAAAAAAAATAAAAAAATAAACTGAATTAGGTAGAATAGCGCGAATTTAGAAGGATTCACTTGAATTAAAAAATTTTCAAGAGAATTCAGTGAGAATTCCAACAAAAAAAAATTTAAATCTTGAAAATCTACTAATTTCGAACACGAGAAGTGGCTAATGATTACAAAGCAATTCAAGATAAATTAAAAAGAATTCAAAGAAATTGGAACCATTTTTTTGAAAATCGAAGTAAATTGATTGATGAGAATAAATTTTGAGTGAATTTAGAGAAAATTAAAAGAAATGAGAACAATTTGATGAAATTCAAAAAAGTCAATCTGAATTTAAAAAGCAATCAAGCGAATTGAAAACATTTCAAAAACATGGAAAAATTAATTGAATTTTGTAGAATTGAGTGAAAATTTAGAAGAATTCAAAAGAATTTAAAAGGAGTTAGTATAAATTAGTAAGACTCGTGTCTGGTGAAAAATTCTTTAAAATCCATTAAAATCTGTTAAAATGTCTTAAAAATGTTTAAATCTCTATAAAATTCATTGAAATCTCTACAAAATTTGTTTTTAATCTTTTAAAATAATCCAAATTATTTTAAATCCTTTACACTCATCTGCAATTTTTTAACAATTAAAAAAATATATATTGAATCGTGTAAAAAAAAGAGTACAATTATAGAAATTCAAATGGATTAAAAAACTTGCAGTAAATTCATAAAATTCAAGATAATTCCAAAGAATCCAGGGTGTATTCCAAATCTCTTAAAATCTTTAAAACAAAGTTAGTCCTTTTTACTTTATAATCTGTTGAAACTAACAATAAATATTACAACAATGTTGTTTTTTAAACATTTTATTTCTGTCGAAAAATCACAAAACAACACAAAAAATCATTAAAAGACTTTTGTGGACAAATGAAAATACATCCTTAAAATCGCACCTATTCTTAATAGTTCGAATTTTCGTCACCAGGTGGCGCATCGCAGTTTAACCTTTTTCGAAAGCATTTACAAATTTATTTAAAATGAATCGAAAATCAAAATTTTAAGCCAAACAACGCACAATATTAAAAAAGTCAAGAGAAGTCAAACATTACTTTTTTAAAGCCCTGCAAGAAGATCATAAAACTTTTTGGAATTTCTTGAAAAATCAAGTATTCAAATTTTGATTGCACAAAAACTAACAAGATATCAAAAATTCCATTTTGTTTAAAAATTCGGTTTATTATCTCTTCTTGATAGGACGCGTAGTTTTTGTTTTATTCATGAGAAATAAAATTGAAAAAAAATTAAATTTTGTGAAAAACGACACGTTCAAAAAAAAATACTTTATAAAAGTTGTGCACCTAAAACACATCTACAAATTTTCTATGAATTACTTATTATAGGACGCGTAGTTCTAGTTTTAATGATAAAAATAATAATAATAATAATAATAATAATAATAATAAAAATTTGTAAATAAATTTTATATTTAATACATTTATTATAGCTTTTAAAAAATTCTACAAAGTTTTTTAAAACCATTTTCCAATAGGATAAGCAACGCAATAAGCAAAGAAAAATACAGGGGATAGTTTTTGGAGGATTTTCAGAATTAAAAAATTCCTATAACATTTCTTTGTACCATTTAATTGCAGAATTTCTTGAATAATAATACTTGAATAATTTAAAAGAAAACTTGTCGAGATTTTTGTTTTAGCCATCGAAAATATGTTTGAAAAAAATCCTATTTTCAGAATAACAACGCAAGATAAAGAAGAAATTGGAACGCGGACAGGAGTGGCAAGCTGGGAAAAGGTAATGCAATAAATAGTCAGTCGTTGTTTGAATTAGTACATTTTTCTAAAAACATCTGATTATACAAACAAATAATTATTTTTTATTTTCAAAATGTCTTAAAATTGAGGTAGGGATTTCAACTTTTTAAAATTTAAGAAATTTAAATTAGATTAAATTCAAAATTAAAAATCTTATTTAACGTTAAATCATCAAATTATTGTGCAGAATTCCTCTAAAAAACAAGAATCCAACGACCAAATGAAAATGCTCAAATTGTAATCTGAAAACAAATTTTAAAGAAAAATTTCAGACAAAAATAAAAAAGAGAAAAGAACAATGAGGTATCGAAGAGAGAACACCTGTTCTTTACGATTATATCACGTTAGTAATATAATTTTATTTATTTTTTATTTTCAATGTTCTTTTACTGTGATTTGATAATATTAAAAATAAAAAAGAGGAAAGAAAAAAAGAGAGAAGGAAGGAAGGAAGGAAAGAAAAATGAGAATGCAAGCAACCACATCCCCTTCCTTCTCTCTTTTCTTTCCTTCGTCTTTTTTATTTTTAATATTATCGTAAAGAACAGGTGTTCTCCCTTCGATACCTCATTGTTCTTTCCTCTTTTTTATTGTTGTCTGAAATTTTTGTTTAAATTTTTTTTTTCAGATTACAATTCGAACATTTCTTGTTTGTTTGTTGTGGTCCAAATTTGGTCGTTGGACTTTTGTTTTTTACAGGGGTTTTCATCAATTTCAACTTTTTCCTCAAATTGTTATCCATTGAACCACTTATTTTTTAAACTGTGTTGTCTATAGAAACAATATATTAACTATTTTTCATTTTTTGTTTAGAAACTGATTTTGTTTAAGCAAATATTTTTTCCCAACAATATTACAAAAATTCTATTTTATGAATTAAACATTACATTGAATGATTTTGAGGAATAATAGTCGACTAATTTCGACTAAAAAAACTTAATGTCATTGTTCACACAATTTTGTTGTCTTGAAATTTCCTTCAAAATTGAGTATGGATTGACTACGATTAAAAGTCCTTTCAGCAATGACATGACGCTTTTAACAGAATTTACTACTCGAAATTAATTAATATCATGTTTTACTGAAAAATTATGATTTTTAAAATAATTTTTAAAAAGAATTGTTTGAACAATTTAAATTTCTCTAAACATTTAAAAAATAGGTAATATATTCATTCTATAGAATACAAAGTCAGACAAAAATCATATATATTCTACTTGGTATTATTTTTTTCAAAATATCAAGAAAAAAATTGGTTTAGCTGGAATAAAAAGAGCAAAACATTTTTTGTTTATTTTTGAGTCCTCTGTAGTAGTTTTACCAACTTTATCAAAGATTTTGTACAATTTTCAACATTTCTTATGCATTTTCTTTATAAAAAGTAATAAAATGTGTTGTAGAAAGGTAATTAAAAAAAAAAAGCGTTTAAAGTAATCAGTCATTTGCGACCGCGAATGACGATAAGAACCAGTTTTTAAAATTTTTCGAGCCATTTTCGGCCCGCGCACGCTTTCAAACCGGTCGAACAAAATGCAGCGCTGGATAAGCTACTATCACAATAGTTAAGGCGCACGTTTAATTAAAATTTTTTTATCAAACATTTGATTAAACATTTGACTTTACCGTCAACTTTGACCTTGAGGTCAATTTCCAAGGTCAAATGTTGTTAAGGCCCTTTTCTTGAATGAGTACCCCTATTTATGAACGCGCATTTAGAAAAGCACAAATTTGGACCACACCGAACAATCAAACAAAACAAAAAAACTTTTTCCAATTGCAATCTGAAAAAAATTCTTGTCAAAAACAAAAATTTCAGACAAAAATAAAAAAGAGGAAAGAAAAATGAGATTCTTGTTTTTTGCAGGAATTTTCATCAATTTTTATGACTGTACGTTCAGTAAGATTTTTCATTTAGGTTTTAATCTGATTTAAATTTCTTAAATTTTGAAAAAAGCAAGAAATTTCACGTGAAAAAGGACCTGTGGAAAAACGGTTTCTGTAATTTTTACCTTTCCAAGGTCACAAAAACCATTTTTTGCACAGGTCCTTTTTGACGTGAAACTTTCCGCTCTTTTTAAATCCGCAGCCATAAATAGGGGGGGGGGGGGGGGTTCCTTTTCAAGAAAAAAGCCCTAACACCATTTGACCTTGAAAACTGACCTGCAGGTCAAAGTTGCTGGTACAGTCAC
>JAAAKG020134455.1:0-13834 GCA_010014905.2 Druon quercuslanigerum | reverse complement strand
TCAGACCTCCCCCCCCCCCCTGCGCTATACTTTTTCCCTTGGTCTTAACATGGCGAATGGTACTTCGCCATATCCTGCCTTTTTGTGTAGGCAACCTTTATTTTCCCAAACAATCTTTTTTCGTTAACTATAAAAAAATGAAATTAAATAGAATGCATACAATTATTATTCTTAGTGTAAAGTGTATAGGTGGAATATGATAACCATTTTTTAAATATTTAAATAAACATAATTTTTCTAAACAATTATTTTTTTAAAAGTATTTTTAAAATCGTATTTTCTAAATCACACATAATATTGTATATTTTCGAGTAGTAGTAAATTCTGGTAAAAACGCCATGTCATTGTTGAAATAATTCTTATTCGTTCAAGCATTATCTATTTAAAAATTTGGATCAATAATACAATTCAATCATCAATAATTACATAAATATAGATATATATATATAATATATATATAGAGATATATATATAGATATATTTTTCTTGTGTCTTCAAGTATGGCAGCTTGATATTCATAAAATACTTACAAAACTGATCAAAAAACATTATTTGTAGGGCAAACATAATGTTTTCTTTCTGATATCTGGAAACTGTTTTTGATAATTTTTTACTGCTTGTTTTAGGTATTGTTTTTGATCCTCATTTCTCGTTATCAAGCTGTTAAAGTCCGATATTAATGTAACACCCCTTTTAGCAGTATCATTCACTACTGTTAAATATTTAGCAATTATTAAGCCTCGTAGGTAATCTTCGCTCTTCCTCCATTCTGATGCGTTTTCCTGAAGGAAAGATGTCGAGAGTTTGCAAGCTGCGAAAGAAAGTTACGTAGTCACCACGATGTGGTGTTGAATCTCCTCGTCCAATAATTATTGCATACTTTGTGGTTTCAGAAGTTTGTCTTATGCTTTTATTATTAAAATCATTGTAAATCAATTGTACTAATTGTACAAATTGACCTAAAATAATGTTTTTATAATTTTATATATCAAAAATTAACCAAAATATAGCACTTTGTTCTCATAAATGTTATTTGGAGAGAATATTGAAACTTGAATCATGATTTTTATTAGTGGATGTACTTATTTTTTTAATATAATCGTGATAAAGATTTTTTTTAAATAGCAAGAACGCACTAATAAATACACTTTTATCATTTAAATTGTATTATTGCTTTTATGATTAATTTAATAATACGTTAAACAGCATGCAAACCATCCATACTCAATTTAAAGTAAATAAAAAAATTAATTGTATAAACAATAACATAAAGCTTTTAATAGAATTTACTACTACTCGAAGTCATTAAATATTATGTTCAATTTAGAACATATTATTTTCAAAATATTGTTAGAAAAATAATTGTTTAAACAAATTATATATTTTTAAATAATTAAAAATGGTTAATATATTCTTTCTATATACTATACAGTCAGATGTATTCAATTTTATTTTATTTTTTTAAGTTATCGAAAAACAATTGCTTGAGCAAATAAAAACAAGTTGAGCAAATTTAAACAAATACAGATTTGTGCAGCATTAAAATTAATGTATTAATGCTATGTAATTATTTAACAAGAAGTAGCATTGGCTATCAATTTGAGAACAAATTGAACATCTCTGGCTTAATTTTGAGAAATTTTGTAAATAAACTATAATTAATTGCATAAATAATTACATAATGTTTTTTTACTACTCCAGCAATGACCAGCTTTTACATTTCAGTCAGCAAATACGATTATTTTTCTACATTTCGTTGGAATAAATAACTGTTTAAATAAGTTACATTTATTTAAACCATTAAACACAACTTGAAAAGGTTTGGGAAATATTCAAATTGTATATTAGTAATTATTTGCATAAAAAGACGACAGCAATTGCTAAAAATTAAAAAACTATCTGAAAACGCAGTTTTTTTATTTTTGTGTCATATTTTCGGCGCTTAGGGGAGGGGCAAGAGTCGGATAAAAATAAAACTTATCATGATGGTTTTATTTCGTAGACACTCCTCTTCAATCCTTAAAGAACTTGGCACGTTTCGATGGAACATTGAAGCACAAGTTCAATTTTTTAAACATTCACAATTTTCCCATGTTATTCGAATCAAATGGGATTTTCAAGAGTCCGATGGGACGTCTTAATAGTGGAATTTCGCAAAAGAAATTACGTACACCAAACTCTCGCTTTCAGTCAAGTGTCGGGGGTTGCCTTCAAATTGCCTTCATTCAATTGAAATATATACATATCTATATATACAATGTCGCACCCGCTGTCGCCATACTCCCCTGAGAAACCACATAAGACAGCAGTTCAAAAAGCCATTTTTGATATTCTACACAGACATTTCTCGTTAAATTGAAGTATGAATATTCAAACGAAGAAAGGAAATGTACCCAAAAATTCAGTCAGTAGTGTATCAGTGCATTTGTATAATTAAAAATGAAATATCTTAAATTTATTTGAATAATCTAAAATAATTTTGCAGGAAGTCTTTCCCATTACACCGGCGACATTTTATTTGTAAAAAAATGCATTTTTTTATTTACACGCAGGAATAACTTTGCTGATATTAAAAATTACAATAGGGACTTTAAATGAAATTTTTTCTTAAGGTTAAGCTTGAATTTTCCGTATAAAAGATCTTTCATAAGCTTTTTTGGCGGTATCGACGTAAAAAATGTTACCATTACACCTGCGACACGAAAAGTTTGAGATAAGCTTCACGATCCAGCACTTGCAATTATTTTATACACCCTGCGTGATTTTGATATATTTATCTAGATTCCAGTATTATTTTCACAGAAAAAATCGTGATTTTTAGGTTTTCACTTTATAAAATATAAAAATTGTCCAATTTAAAATGTGGAAAAATGTGAAATAGACACTATATTAGAATGACCTTCGCAGATATCGATGATGAAACAGAAAAAACTAAAGTTGAATTTTGTTGCATGTAAAATTTCCCGCTTTTAAAGTTTAAATGATATTTGGCGAAAGTTTATCCCACGGTGGAATTAAAGCTGTCTCTGATACGACGCACAATGGGAGGAAATGCAGATTTTTCGTTCAAAATTTCCAGAGCCTCCAATTTTTGTCAGATTTTTAATTTATTTTTTTAAATTAAAGTTAATTAAATTCTCAAAGAGCTTGACGCTCTGAACTTTTGTCTCTTCTACTTGTTTATTAATAAGTTTTTCACTCAAAGTATGGAAAAACTGAAATTTTTTTCATAACAATTTTTTACGCTTTAATAACTGATTAGGTAAACTTTATATTATCTTGAATAAATGTTTAGGGACTCATAGAATACAAATAATTTGCTCATTAGTCCATTTATTTGTTATAAACAAATTTTATGAACAAATTAGCAAATAGCCTTAATATCAGTAAAAAAAAATCTGTTTACTCAAAGTGCTTCATATTAATGTAGGAATGATATTTAATTACAAAAATAATTAAAAATATTATAATAACCATTGTTTTAAACGATTCTTATGGAAAAAATTAAAATTTCAGATTTTGAAAAATTATAATTTCCTTCAATCGCCAGAACGACTTCAGATGTTTCTTAAAATAATAAATATTTTATAATATTGGATAAAATATAACAATTAAAATTTTTATAAACAAATTAGATGAACAAATTCAAAATTTTGTCCCTTTCGCATAAACAGTTTTTTGTTTTTGCACTGGAAATGTTTTACGCTATTGGATGAATGACTGCTAGTCACAAAAATATTGGAAAAGTTAACAATAACAATTGTTATAAATAATTCTCGTGATAAAATATTTAAATTTAAGATTTTATCCAATTTTAATTTTCTTTAATGGCTAGAATGGCTACCGACATTCCTGAAAAATGTATTTTTTATAATATTTAGTAAAATACAACAACTTAAATCTTTATAAACAATTTAGGTAAACAAATTCCAAATTTTGTCAATTTCACGTAGAAAAAATCTGGTTCCTTCAAATTAATAATTTAGAAATAGAATTCTTTTCTGTTTCAATATTCCCAGTCAGAAATATGTGGAATGGACTAAGAGTTTTCTTGTCTCAGTTTTATTCTTTTCTTTGTTACATTATATTTGTTTTATTTACTTGTTTCGTTTTCTAATTCTTGGATTTTGGGTTAATAATAGATGTAAGTACTAAATAATTTTAGGAAATTGTGAAAAAATTGCTTGACTTAATATTTGTCCAATAAATGGTGTTCCATTAAGACAAAATGGATGCATTAAAAGTTCTAAAAAAGACCCTATCTGGTTTTTTGATTTCTGATTCCAATGGAGGTGTAGAAGGTTTGGCGCAGTATTTAAAAAGAGAATCTAATTTAAGCTATAAACAACTGGAAAAGGTTTAAAATAAATTGAATCATGATTTTGTCCTTCATTTTAAAAGGAAATGGCAGAGTTCAGCATTTATTAAAGTTTGTTTCAACAACAAGTTTACAGGTTGGTTGAACACATATTTTATCGTGGAATTTCTACCTGAAAGTAATGACAAATGCGGAAGGCCTAACTCAGGTTACTTTGTAGAATGTTCTACTTCAACAAAACGAAGTAAATTAATGGATATACGTGAAAAATATACTGACCTCGAAATAAGAGAGGCTTTTTTACGCTCGCTAAATCTATATGACAGGAAGAAAGTATCAGAATTCATTAATTCAATTTTACCTTCAGATGAAAATTAAAATATGAATAATTTCCCGATTCCTTATACATTAGAAGAAGGTTTGGCGTTAATACAGGAAGTTGATTTGTCAGGGATGATCAGGGTGATGGTTCTTCAAGCCAAAGTACGTAAAAGCAAATGAAACATGATCCAGATATGGTGGATAATAGTATCTTCACGGTTTCAATGGTACCATTGCGACTTCACTTAGAGAATCTGGTAAGCTCTGGAATATGGCAAAATCCTAATCCATCGTCAACAACATATTGCAGGCCAATACTATATGAATTCACAAAAGAAACCCCAGAAAAAACCAATTCAGTAATATCATCATTCCTGTACTTTCGTAATAAAACCTGATATGATGTTGACGATGCGCGACCAAAAAATTGGGCAGGCTCTTTCTAGAACTTTATCATCTGTGACTTACTACATTTTTCAAGCTACACCTAAAGAGATAAATAACTTAGATATAGTCAAAGGCAAAGTTTAGATATCAAGTCATATGATTATGGATTGTCAGCACTACATGCTAGGATTCACTTTATGGAAAATCTTTTACATATAGCCGATCGACTCGATTTTAAGAAATGGCGAGTAGATAAGCATGTATATAAAGATTTGCAAAAAAAGGCGAAGACTCGAATTTGCAAAGCTTTTCATGGGAAGACAGGATTGGTAATAGATGCAGTAAAACAAGACTCAGGCAGATGCAATGACGGGGATACCACTAGAAGGTTTTTTGCAGACCCTAAATTAACAGCAGAAACTACAGGGATCGACTTAGAGTTAGTGGAAAGATTTGCCTACATTCTGCATAAATTAACAGGTACAAAGCCAACTGACTTGGAAACATTCGAAATATATACTTAGGAAACCGCAAAACTGTACGTACGTTTATACCCTTGGTACTATATGCCTGTAACTGTTCAGAAGATATTATTGCATGGAGCTGATATCATGAAGCATTTTCCATTAACAATTGGACAGTTTTCCGAAGAAGCAGGTGAAGATCGGAGTAAAGACTACAGGAATATTCGAGAGTTCAATTCACGCAACTTTTCTCTTGTTGCTACTGACACTGATTTATCACACAAACTGTTAGTGAGTTCGGATCCATGTATCAGTTACGAAAGAAGAAATATTTCAAAATTCTGAAATTTATGAAAAAGTACTTGTTTTTCTGCATTCATTGCCAATCCCGTTTTCTGATATGAATCTCTGCAAACTTAGGGGTTTGCCTATCAAGTCGGTGGGTTATTGTCAAAAGATTTTATATTGAGTGAATCTTAGCATGAAGTGTTATGATCCATTCTCAATCTATTGCGATTGATCCCCGACTTTTTCTAAGTGAAAGTGCCAAAATTTGGATTTTTTTTCCAAATTGTTTATAAAGATTTAAGTTGTTACATTTTACTAAATATTATAAAAGATACATTTTTCAGGAATATTAGTAGCCATTCTAGCGATTAAAGAAAATTAAAATTTGATGAAACCTTAAATTTGAATATTTTATCACGAAAATTATTTATAACAATTGTTATTGTTAGCTTTTCTAATATTTTTGTGACTAGAAGTTATTTAACCAACAGCTTAAAACATTTCCAATGCAAAAACAAAAACAATTCTATGCGAAAGGGCCAAAATTTTGAATTTGTTTATTTAATTTGTTTATAAAAATTTTAGTTGTTATATTTTATTGAATATTATTAAATATTTCTTATTTTAAGAAATACCTGAAGTCGTTCTGGCGATTAAAGAAAATTATAATTTGAAAAATCTGAAATTTTAATATTTTTCCATAAGAATGGTTTATAACAATAATTATTATAAACTTTTAAATAACTTTTGTAATCATATATCATTCCTACATTAATATTAAGCACTTCTAGTAAACAGAAATTTTTTTACCGATACTAAGGCTATTTGCTAATTTGTTCCTAAAATTTGTTTATAACAAATAAATGGACTAATAAGCAAATTATTTGTATCTCATGAATCCCTAAACATTCATTTAAGACAATATAAAGTTTACCTAATCAGTTATTGAAGCGTAAGAAATTTTTATAAAAAAAATTTCAGTTTTTCCATACTTTGAGTGAAAAACTTAATAATAAACAAGAAGAAGAGAAAAGTTCAGAGCGTCAAGCTCTTCAGAATTTTAATGAACTTTAATTTTAAAAAATAAATAAAAATCGGACCAAAATTGAAGGCTCTGGACATTTTTGTTCGAAAAAAGTGCATTTCCTCCCACTGTATGCTGTCCGTATCAGCAACGGGAAAACGGCAGAGTATGAGTGAATTCGAGCTATAAATCGGGACACCAAATTTCAAACCACTCAGAAAAACAAAAGTTAAAATTTGTCGCAGTTAAGGGCCGGTTCCACGAACCTCGGTTAAAAAGTTAATCCTCGGTTAGAGCTAGTTACGCGTTCCAACACTTTTTAACAGCCGGTAAACTTGCGTAACCACCATTAAATCTAACCGGTCAAGATTAATCGATTAGGGCGACTTAATCGTCCTTTAACCTAAAAAGTACAGTCTCGTTATGAAATATGTAGTTTTTAGAAAAAGTTATGCGGTCGTCTGATGTTAGATCACAGATAACGCGAATACAACACAAATAAAACAGAAATATAACATAAACAAAACATACATAAAAATTCACTCTTTCTAGGTTAGTGGGGACATGTGCGAGGCGTGAACTTCACGCGGATTTGACGCGCACGGCCGTATTGCTTGGCTTTTCAGTCGACTGACGGGTAGCCAATCACGCGAATAATTTAAAGTAAAATAGGAGTTATTTCGAAACTACTATCTGGTTAGCTAACCGCGGCCCCAAAAATTTAGTGGAACGCGTAACAGGTTAATCGAATATTAAATATGGCATTAACGTGAACCCACCGTCAGTTAACCAATGATTTAATCGAAATTATTGGAACTGGCCCTAAGACTTGCAACGGTTAAAACTTAAACATATTTTGGCGCAAGTTACACCGAGATTAGGAAAATAATTCTGATCTCGTCAACTCTGTCACGCTGAAATGAGCAATTTTTGTTAAAACATGTACAATCAGCTACTGAAAACACGAAAAGAAATTTGTTCTTACAGATATATCTCCTCCAAAATGAATTACACTATTGTAGAACAATTAGAACCTTTGTAATACCATTTAGCTTAAAGCGCAAAAATCAACTAACAGATGGAAATCCCCATTTCTCTCCAATTTAAGGAAGTTAAACGACGCTAGATAGCGCTAAAGTTGTACTTCTCGCTACATCTTGAATCAAAATGGAGCGATTATAACGCGAAAGATTATCCAGGCAAGGTTAAAAATCGAAAATTATTTTCAAATCATTTAAAGTTTATTTGGCAAAGGTAATTTTTTTGCGGTCAATCCTGGAATCGATGTAAACGTTATCTTTTGTTTTTTCTGCAGAGTTTAACTTATCTCTGCCGATAAAATGCACTGAAACCCCACTGATGAAACGCACTGGGCCGCCATTGTCGTTTCATTGCGTGTTTCTGCCGATTTTCAGCACCTAAACGGCACTAAGAAGTAATGGGAGCCTCATATAATGGTCCTATTGTATTCGTCACGTGCAGGCCGGGCAGAGTTATTCACAGTACCTGGCCGTTTTAACACCTTCATCATTATATATTTTGATATTATAACTTATCTACTAATATACTACTTGGAAGCTGAATTAAAAAAAAAATGAATGAAAAAGCAAAGAAAAACCACTGGTCAGTGCCGACTCAGGGCGTTTTCTTCAGCACTTCTCCTTCTACCTTTACCGCTAGTTTTTTATACCTGGGTTCCCCATCAACTGTCCCTTTACATTTTTAAAAGGCTATTTGCACCCAATAAATCTAGTCCGTGAGGTCTTTGAAAAGGTGTGTTAGTAGTGTATATTATAGTGTTAGTAAAAATCCGTGTGCCTATGCATGTGCGACCAGGCTACCAAGTAGACCAGCTGAAAGGGATTCAAAATCAAACATTAAAATTTGTAAAGTCTTGAAATTATCTATGAGAAGATTAGAATTTTAGAATGTACGGGTTTTGATTGTTTCAGATATCTAACTTTTTCTTTTAGTTGTTTATAATTGGAATGAACATAACGTATCTCTTAAATGGAATGGGATACGCCAAAACAGACAACTTTTTTGAATTCAGCTTCAAAGTAGTATATTAGTACATAAGTTATAATTATAAATATGTATAATGATAAAATTCATAAATTAAGCAAAAGCGTTGATAATTTGAAACAAAATCTAAAAGGGAGTCGAGTTGCTTGCGGCCAGGTACTGTAAATAACTCTGCTCGACCTGTAAGTGACGAATACAATAGGACCATTATATGAGGGTCCCATTACTTCTCAGTACCGTTTAGGTGCTGAAAATTGGCAGAAACACCCACTGCAACGGCACAGGTGGCCCATTGCATTTCAACAGTGATTTTACAGTGATTTTTCATCGGCAGGGTACGTCCGCCATCATTTTGATCGGAATAAAACTTTTGTTAATAAACAAAATTAAAACACGGCCTTCTTTGACAACTCTGTATGGAACACTGCATACCTATAATTGTTCTAAAAGGCAGTTTTTCTTTTTTGAAAATTTTCCGTTTGATACGCACTGAGATATCTATCGACATATATGTCAATTTGAGTGCAAATTCAATTGGTTTATAACTCTCTAACTTGAAGACCGTCCTCGCTTTGCGCCTTGACATGATTTAACCCAAATGTATTTGCACTGTATTTTTCTCAGATTTCGCATCTATATTTTTTATAAATTATTATTAACCAATAAGAAGCAAAATAATGGGCGTAGTCGATTTTATGAAAAGTACGTTGTAAATTGACTTTTGACATTTCGAATTTATGTCCCATCTAGAGTACCTAGTGCTTTGGATATGCAAAGGCATGACCATTATGTTTAGATATAGTAGACTGAGAAAAATGTTTGTTTGAATCAAACAAATTATTTCTTTAATATGGTGTTAAACAAATGTTTGTTCGATTCAAATAATTTTTTTTCCTTATTTGTTTGTTTCAAATGAGTTGATATTTATAGGACTTATTCAAAATACTACTTGAAAAAAGTACTTGACGCCTGCCCGCGCGAGAAGGCTGCCTGACAGAGCAGTTAAAAGCACGGTCAGACGTCGAGTACTTTTTCCAAATTTGAATATCTCAGTCAATTTCTAAGGAATCGACATGAGATTTTCCAGAAAACTGCATTTAATATTTTTGATCAAATCACTCACTGGAAGTTGTTTGAAACTTGAAGTTACCTACATACTTTTTACCGATGAAACCAAGAAAACACAAGTATCGACTTACCTCATTTCGAAATTAAACATTATTAAACAATAAACGATTTTAAACTTTTTAATAAATTTTTAGGCATCGCTATAGTATTTTCAATAGGTCCTATAAATGTCAATTTATTTCGATAATATTTAGCCGAGTTAGAACAATTTCAATTTTAAAACTTAATTAAATCAAAGAGAAACTTTTATTCGATATTTCGCTTTTATTATTAAAAATAAACGTTTGACAAAAATTTGATTGAAAAAGGTTTATTTCCTTAGTCGCAGGGGTGACATTCCGCCCCCACTAGACGTTGGAAAGGGGTATGGGTTTTACCATAATTATTTCTGTACTCAGTTACGGGGGTGCCATCCCGCCCCTTACGAGACATTGGAAAGGGGTATGGGTTTGATCAACATTGTTTCTGTAACCACTCACATGGGTGCCTCCCCTCCCCCCACGAGAAGTTAGAAAGGGGTATAGGTTTAAACAACATTCTTTCTGTACCCAGTGACAGGGGTGCCTTTACGCTCCCCACGAGATGTTGGAAAGCTGTATGGGTTTGAACAACATTATTTCTGCACCCAGTGACAGGGTGCCTTGCGCTTCCCATGAGACGTTCGAAAGTCGTAAGGGTTTGACTAACATTGTTTCTGCAACTAGTCGCAGAAGTGCCTTACCATCCCCCACGAGACGTTGGAAAGGGGTATGTGCTTTATCAACATTATTTCTGTACCCAGTGACAAGGGTGCCTTTACGGTTCCCATGAGACGTTGGAAAGTGGTATGGGTTTGACCAAAATTGTTTTTGTAACCAGTGACAGGAGTGGCTTTCCGACCACAGTGGGTTGCGATTGATCCTCCAAAATAAGTATGCTTTTACATTTACTGTTCTAATTTTGCACATTGCCTTATTGGTCTAAAAAATATCAGACAAGAGCGATACGCAGACATGAAATATATAGTATTATATTCTCCAGCAACTGAAGACTGTATTTTTTAGGATTGCAGTAAATGTTTAGGGGCTGAAGATATAAATCTTCAATCACTAGGTTCAACAAATGAGACAGCAGCTGAAGATATAACTTTCCTCATTTGGAGTAATGCAGAGTTAGACAAGCGCAAAACCACAGTTTCTGCATTTTAGATTGAATTGAGTACGTGGCCAATGAAAGCGAATCTTCAGATGCGCGGAAAGGAAATACAGCAAACAGAGATAAAAAATGGAAAGAAAGAAGCAAAATGCAATTTGAAGAAGGTAGTTTTACAGTTTGATTTAGCGGATAATTGGAAAAAGATCCACAAGAAAGAAATTTAAACTGCTTACTGGAAATATGATCAAGTGTCTATCTTCACGGTCGTATGTTATCGCGATGAGGAAGTCAGATGTTTCAAAGTTGTATGCGATAAAATAATACATAATTCTGCTAATGCTTTGCTTGCAACAAATCTAGTTTTTGAAAGTTTGAAGGCAGATCTTCCTGATTTTGACCTTATTGATAAAGTGATATTCATTTCTGATGGATCCTCAGCCCACTATCGGTCGTATCGTTAAGCGTTTTGCAACATCTCAGAATTTGATGAAATCACATGTAGAGAGCATTAGCGATGCAGAAACCTTTGCCAGTGAAGTTAAAAAGTACAGTAATGCGATTAAATCATTAGTAATTTTTTTGAAGATCTACAAAAATTTCGTGAAAAGAAAGCTCAGGAATGGAAAAAAGCATCAGCTATTGTGGGGATTCAAAAGTGTCATATATGGAAACTTGAAACGACAGAAAATGTTTGCATAAATTCTTTTATGGTACAAACAGCTAACAACCACTGGCGAAATATTACTGTGGAAAAATAATTTAAAATTTCCGGTCATTAAGGGTATTTTATGAAAATATTAAATTTTTATTATCAGAAAATATTTCAAATTTTTTTCACTTGTCAATTTATTTTATTTCCAAGCATTGACGGGCTTGGACGTGCTATGTTTCACTCCTTAATTCTTGTATAAATAATATGGTATCGGGTTATTATACAGGGTATCCCAGAAACCTCGTACCACCAAGAACTAGGACATTGCTTTTTAAATTTTGAGCAGAAAAGTCCTTTGATGTGCGAGTTGCGGTGAAACTGTCATGAGAGGGAACTTGGATTCGATCTCTTGTGGCAAGTGTGGTACAATGCCTCATTATAAGTGTGTCAATATCCCTACAAAGGACCTAGACAAGATAAAAACGAAACAGAAGCAGTGGTATAACTCGGACTGTTCTTCAAATACTATTAAAGCTGAGCAGCGGAGTCACAATTCTTTGTCGTCTGAAACAGCTGACGATGACGTAAGAAGTCCAGGAACGGCTCTAGTCTCTTTGGGACCCGGGGTTAAAAATGCTATTATAAACGCAGTTTCAAAGGCGCAGGAGTCAGGATTCCAGCGTATTTCTAACATGTGGGAATCTTTTGAAAAAAAAGCAGCTAGAGGCTTTTAAAGGTCTAGTAGAGAGCATTGCGACCAAAAATGCAACATCTTAGAGCAAATGGCGCTAAGCTTCACTCTGGAATTACACGGACTGCCATATGAGCAGGGTGAAGAGCTATCTTCCACTAGGAGTTCTATGCACTAAAGATGACCTTGTATCTATCTATAGAATCCGTCCTGCTGACCCTCCCCGCTCTCAGCTACCACCAATTATTGTGGCTAAATTGTCAAACCAGATTATGCGTGCTAAGATAATCATAAACATCAAAAAGAAGACGGGATTATCCACTAAGGATCTCGGAGGGGAGGTGTCTCCTCTTTACATTAGAAAAATCCTTGTCTAAATACTACAGGAAAATTTACAGTGCAGCGCTGGAACTTAGGAGGTCGAAAAAAATAAAAATTTTTATGGTTTGCGGAAGGCAAAATTTATTGCCGGAAAGAAGAGGGGGCACCAAGGACCCTGCTTTCCCACCCTCGTAATGTAGACCTGATTCGTTAGCAATTACTGGATTACTTCTCGTCTTTCAGGAAGTGGGCTGGTGGCTCCCTTTTATATCCTTTTTATTATTATTATTATACACCTTATCATAGTTTATTTGCTGAGATTATTATTAATATTATTCTGGAACTTGCTGGCATGATTTGTAGTGAGGTTTGTAGTTGTGTTATCGACTTGCTTCAACTTTATATATTAATGATTTGCATTGACCTGTGCGTCTTTAAATTTACACATTACCTACGGTCGCGCATTTTATCAAAAAGAGCTATAAGTAGACATAACATTCTCCATTCTGTATGTTTTAGCAGGCCTTTACTATGTTACATTTTGATTTTGATTTCAACCTCTGGTCGCATGTTCGTCTACTTTATACTTATTATCTACTATTGTTATTATTCTTGTGCTAGATTATATATTAATTATTCTTTCAACTTTCCTACATTGATGAGGTTTGGTTTAGGGTGGATTATTGCTCGTCATATATTCATTTTAACTTGCTTTACCTGTCGTAACACGAATTGTACCAATGAACTTTCTCGATGGTTTCCTTAAATATGTGTCACGTGAATGCCCAATCTCTCTTGACTCATTATCAGGAATTTAAACACTTTTTTCAGAATTGTTTTTATCACTTAATCGCTGTCTCTGAAACTTGGTTAACTCCTAGTTATCCTTCCAGTATAGTGGCCCTTGATAATTAGTGCTCTTCCGCCGGGATAGGGACGAAAGAAGGGGGGGGGGGGTGGTGTTTGTCTATATGTGCATGAAAGTCTTGGAGGTGTCATTAGAGGAAATGAAATCTTAATTGGTGTCGTATATAAACCGCCCAATGCATCTTATTGCACTGAATTTGAATCAGAAATTACA
>JAAAKG020134454.1:0-13835 GCA_010014905.2 Druon quercuslanigerum | reverse complement strand
TTCGGAAAAAAACAAGGAGCCTTCGTTCGCAGACATTGCCGACGAAGTCCGTTCATGGAAGACTCTTCAATGAATTTTTCAACATAGTGTATTTTTTATGAAAATTTTTGAGACATTCCTTAATGCGCTGCTCTGAGACCGTTGGGATAGAAGCAGATTTCCAAATAACTATTAGTTTGGAATGAACTTCGTCGGCAATGTCTGCGAACGAAGGCTCCTTGTCTTTTTCTGAAATACAGCCCTTTTGCCTTCGAACCTCCTGACAACATCGCCCTCAATTCACCCTCAAAGAACAGACTGAAGATATTATCCGATTTCAAAATTTCAAATTACGCTGAGTTTCGGATTGGACTGGGCCACTTTTCCGCACCCAGGCGTTTCCTGGACGCACAATGTTGGTTTTTCCCCCAAGCCTAGTACACACTGAGGACACGGAGCGAGCCCAGGGCGACTGCCTTCTGAATTTTGCAAGCAAGTGTCTTAGTATCTTGTTTATCTTTTCAGGCTATTAACCAGTGAAAGCTTGGCACCTCCGAGCGCCGATGATAAGGATGAAACTGTGTTCCAGCGCCGTGGTGTGGTATAACGTTTCTGTCGACGCGCTCAGGGTATTCGGCGATGCCATTAAACTTTCCTCCCTTTACATAAACCTCAGCGCATTTTTTAATCCCAAACTCTATGTCAGTCTCCTGAGAGTATTCTTCGACAATCCATAGAGCTAGCTGTAGTCGCTTTTTATTTTGTCATTTTCTACAAGTATCTAGCGAACTGTTGAAGATAGAAAAAAATGGACATTTTGAGATTCTCTATCCAACGAAGATAATTACTGCAGTTTAACAAAATTATTAATATGCCAAAAGTAAATACTAATTGGATATATCATATAAAGATGTATAACATTTTAAACCGGATTAGTGGTGACCTTCGAAGGTCTTGGGAGCCTTTTGTTGTGTATGGCTTCAGTTCGACAGTTTGGAGGAGACTGACGTTCAGTCGATGTATATCTTATTTGAATTTTCCCTTTTTTTAACGTTTTGAGAGAGTTGCAAGTGTTTTTTAGGTTGATACTTTCCAATGATTATGCGTGCTTGTATGCTTTGATCTTGCCAATCCAAAATAGACAGTAAAACAGTTTCGCAGCCTCTTGGTGCATCCACAACCCTTATGTCAATAAATGACACCCCGTAATGAAAAAAGTATTACAAAAATGACTAGGCTAGATTTTTTTTTGCTTTTCAATGTGATATAAAACACATTTTTATAATCAATCCGTATTTTAAAAAGAAACCCCCTGTGCTATAAAAACGTATTTAAAAAAAGAAACTATCTAGATGGACATACTAATAAAATATTAACACGGTATTTTTAAAGCATAACTGAGGAGCAAAATTATTCTTCGCCCTTAATGGTTACAAAAACAACCCCCGTATTTGTATCTGAATACAAACCTTCAGACTCTTTCTTTATTTTCCAAAACTATATAAATCTCCATTTCTACCTAGATGGAACTTACTTGTAAAATATTGACATAATACTTTTAAGAATAATTATTTCTCACCACTAATGATTACAAAAAGAACCCCCGTAATGTATAAGCTGAAATTGCAACATCTTTAATCAAAATTATTTTTCAGTCTATGTGTGTATATTCAAAAAATATAATTTACCTTTTTCGATGCATCTTTTAATGCTTTTAAACAACTTCCAGCACAACAACTCTTGACAAAAAAAACATTTTCATATAAAGAGCAATCTAAATTTTTAGAACCTTTGAAAAATTTTTGAGAGCAGACTGTTTCTAACATAATTTTTTCAAATAGATATTAAAACTATTTTTAAAGGTAAGTTAAATTAATTTTAAAACCCTCAAGAGCACTTGCATGACTATGGATGCTGGGAATCTACGTGTATGTTTTAAAATATATTTTAGCTTTTATCTGTGAGAACCGTTTGCCCAAATTAAGATTAACTTCATGATAAGGGCAGTTTTATGGGGTTAATATACCTTTATCTCGTACAGCATTGAGTCGATAAAAAAATTATCTGACCGATCTACCTGTATTAGGTCGAACTTGTTTGGGTTTCACTAAGGTAGGGGTCCAAAAATGTACATAGTTTACTACCAATCAAATTCAGACCAATTTCACACGAAGGGTATTTTTTGGGTTTGTCGAAAAACCAGTTAACTGACCTACCTGTATAAGTTCGAAATTTAAGGAGTTTCGATAGTAGCAGAGTCCAAAGCATTCTCAAAGGTCTTCTTATCAAATTCAGCCATATTTCACGTTAGGGGTCGTTTCCTGGGATAGTTGCGACATGAATCCTTACCATGTTAACCGATTGGAAAAACCAAGAAAACGAATATCTGAATAAAATCGACTTTTCACAAGTTCGAATCCTGAATAATAATTATTAGCAGAAACGCCACGACGCGGTATTTCAAGAAGATAATAAATCGGTGACTTGGTATTATGTGAAAATTATGTACAGAACGGGATGCATTTTTTTGCGAATGTGATTGGGACAAATGATTTTCATAGGTTATTATACAGATAAAAACCAAAATGTATTTTACAGCATACATATAGATCCTCAGCATCCCTGGTCACGCGAATGCTCTTTAGGGATTAAAAAATATTTCAACTTATCTTTAAAAATAGTGTTAATAACTATCTAAAAAACTGTTTTTTAGAAAAAGTCTGCTCAAAAAATGTTCTGAAAATTTATATTGTTATTTATATGAAAATGGATTTTTTTCTTTAAGAATTTTTCTGCTGGAATAATTTTGATAAAAGATATTGCAATTTTAGCTTATACATGACGAGGGTTGTTTTTGTAACTATTAGGGGTGAGAAATAGTTATGCTTAAAAGTATCATGTTACTATTTTATGAGTAAGTTCTATCCATGTAGATATCGATTATTTTTTCAATACGTGTTTTAATTATAGGATGTTTCTTTTTACATAAGGGTTCATTTTACAAAAGCGATTGATGTGCCATTAGAAAATAAAGAGAGAGCACAAAAATCCCAACAGTTAATGTATACAATTTTTGGAATCAGTCTAAAGGTTTGTATTCAGATAAAAAATATGGGGGTTGTTTTTGTAACGATTAGGGGTAAAAAAAAATTTCGCTCCTCAGTTATGCTTTAAAAATACCGTGTTAATATTTTATTAGTATGTCCATCTAGATAGTTTCTTTTTTTTAAATACGTTTTTGTAGCACAGAGGGTTTCTTTTTAAAATACGGATTGATTATACAAAAGTGTTTTATATCACATTGTAAAGAAAAAATAGCCAAAAATTCTACCCTAGGAATTTTTTTAATTGTTAAGTAAGAGTTGATTTTAGAAAAGCAAAATAGCGCCGCCTTTTTTTTTTAAACTAATAGAGCAAGACAAATTTTTTTGTGTAAAAATAGAAAAAAAGGCAAAAAAATTTGCATTATATGACATTTTGTTTTTTTAGTGGCGCCGCTGAGTGTCTCAATGTGAGGGAAATGTCAGGAAACTTGAAAAATTCAATCTTGTGGCCATCCTGTTAAGTTACTCACATACCATTAAAGTCTTTCATGTTGTTTTGGATCTAATTCTTAATCGTCTGATCTATAACATATAACACGAAGTTCACTTGAACTGCGAGAGAGACTTTCCGTTATTCGAAATAAAGTTGCCTGGCGCAGATCGTTAAACGTATTTGAATTCTTTAAGAAGGACACGAGCTCTTAAAAATGAGCGTTTTTTTATATGTATACGAAGAAAAATGTGAATTTCCCAACAAGTTTTGAGCACCAGAAATTTTAAAGCGAATCCCAGACATCGAGTATAATGCCCCGGAATCCCGGACTGAGAACTGTTAATGAAGGGTTCGGGTTTGTGGTGGTCCATCTGGAAGCGGTGGCGTTCTTAGAGCTGACATGCATTTTATTTATCTGATTGCTTTTACGCCAATTTAAAAGTACCAGAGATGCAAACATAATTTACATTAATCCTTTTATGCAAAACGATAAAGTCTATATTGGCTACTAAGTCCACTAAAAAAATCAAAAGCCTATCTCGACACAATGCCCCAATATCAATGAGCAAAATGATGCTGGTATTCCCAAAATCCAGGATGTAAGTTCTCCTTACAAATTTCAATATGTGAATCTAAATTCTCGCGTTCAACTCCTTCGTTCCAAATTCTAGTTTGAATTTCACACGTGTCCCTGAAAATTCTTTGTTAGATTAGTTAAAAGTAGTTTAGTGTACACTGTCAGCATAAGCGAATTGAGAGATGCATTAATTATAAATCAGATTGTTATTCAAAAATATAACAATGTTAAGAAATGAATAGGGCTTACCGTTAGATCTTCTCGTGTGTGCTTACCTCTCCATCCTTCCGGAATCATGCTTTTATCAGTTTTATCAATTATCATGTGGCTTTATTAGGTATGAGGTGTAGAAGCGTAACAAAGATTTAAAAAATTTGCCTGTGGTATTTTTTGCCATCACAGGATCGACGATGAATATTTTGAACCTTTTCCACTGCCTTTCCGGACTAAGTATTATACTTCGCAAGCCACGTTATAATGACTACTGTAGGCAGCACCTCACTTCTGGGTGGAGTGCTAGGTGTCGAATTGTCTTCTGGCAAAAATCAGCCTGGAACCGATTTCCATGAAATTCGAATTATTACTATTTTGAATCCAAGGGAAACAAAGTTCTCCAACCGATATGTACGTGGCTGTATTGCACTTATAAGTTTTTACAAATTATGTAGATTTTGACATTATCTTTACTAGAAGAAGTTTTTTCTCGAAACTCAAATAATAAGGTAATTAAGTTAAGGTAATTAATAATTCATTAATGTAATGCAAAGTAATATAAGTTTTTTATCTGATATAAACAAATTCTTATCTGACGTAAAAATACTTAGGAAGTTGTAATTACACAACTATTTAATTTCCATAAAATTTATTACCGTAAAATCTCCCAGTTTCATTATTTTCTATCACCGTCCAATACATATCCTGAAATTCCTCTCTAGATAAAGCGCAGAAACCTTTTCTCGACAAACAATGCTAGTATTCATCTGACCACGTGTTCAGTAGAATCTGGTCCTTATGGTGGTCAGTCTCTTCTAGTCACTATTGGCAAAAAAGTTCCTGGATATTTA
Organism: Druon quercuslanigerum; assembly: GCA_010014905.2. Classification (NCBI taxonomy): domain Eukaryota; kingdom Metazoa; phylum Arthropoda; class Insecta; order Hymenoptera; family Cynipidae; genus Druon; species Druon quercuslanigerum. The sequence goes on along the minus strand of JAAAKG020134454.1, from coordinate 8,678 downwards.
TTCATTCTAGTCACTGTTAGCAAAAAAGTTCCTGGAAATTTATTCAAAAAGTAATTCCTTTTTACATAAGATTTTAAAAAAATTCAAACTAGCTTCCATCTTACTAGAAAGTAATTGGAATCGCAGCAGCTATTCGTTTGACTATTAAGAAATCTAAGATTTTTGAGCCAAAAGCTATTGCCAAAAACCAAAAGCCATTGCGTCCGAAGGAGCGCAGATAGTTGCTTATACAGCGGATTTAGAGAGCTTGATCGAACACGTCAAAAAGAAAATAAAGTGATGTAATGTGATGTGATGTAAAATGTAGGTCTGTCCATCCAATCTAGTTACAAAAGGGAAAAACCTCATGGGTACCGGTAAAAGTATGAGCAAGGAGTTTTCGCAAAGGATTTCAAGGATCCTGGAGTTAAAAAATTGGGCGTACTCGTACTGAAAAAGAACGCCTAGAAAAATTACAAGAATAATTCTGATTGATTCGTATTGAAAATTTACTGCAGTTTCGTTCAGATGCTTTCGGATGGAAGTCTTGGATTGAATCGGACTGAGGGTAGTGAGCATCTTGATGCTTGTTTTGAAAAAAATCGAGAGTTTCAAGAAGACTTACTTATTACTAGCAAGTCGAAGTGAGAAGGAAGAAGTAAGATGGAGCGGCCGTACTGCTCTTGAAGTACGGCAGTGTAAGATAACCGAGTACCCTATTAGATTTAGATATAGTTGTCATTCCTACAGTACGCGCAGTATTCTTTCACGTACTGGAATTGTGCAAGGAAACTGTAAAGGTCCCTAAGAATCGTTTGGACTACGCCATTAGACTACAGCGTGGATTGTGTGAATATAAATTCTCTCATTCTAACAGTTAATCATATTTTCATAATCTCATCTAGCATAATAAGCGCTAATTTATCTGCCCAAGGAGTACGCAGACATATGGGGATTCAGGGGGTGGCACCCGCGTAAGGATAGGTTCAACTTCTTGATAGTTTTAAAAAATTAACAAAAACACTTACAATAATCTGACCGTATGACATAATCCAACTGATCAATATAATTAAATTACAGGCATCTAAAATAGTATTATCGGGGCATGTGTTTCAAAAAAATTATGAGAGCCTTTTTCTATGTTTCATTCTCCAAAAATGAGACATTACAAAAAATTATGTTCAGAAAAATTTAACACAAACCGTTTCTTTCCAGAAGGCTATAATTTTGATCCTATGAGTGCCAAAGCATTGATTTTGTTTGAAATTACATTATTTTATATTAATATTACACTAATTAATAATTAATTTCGTTACAATAAAATATTTTGTGTTTCGAGAAAAAAAATTCTTCTTTACTGCTTGGGCAGATGAACTTTCGTAAAATTTTCTGCTTGCGATGTTCTTTCCAGTATCTCTTAAAAATACATATAATATGTTATTTTTATTGATTTTTTTGAGCCGATAATTTATCGAAAATTATATGAAAAATGAACCAAAAAAAAGTACCTGATCTACACATTAAGCGTAAATAAAAAGCTATCGATTTTAGTTCATGTTTGTATCGAATGTGCACCAAGCATTTATTTTATCCCAGATTAAACTTTAAAACCGGTTTTCTCATACCAAAAAAAAACCAATACACATTTATAATTTTTAAGAAATGACGAAAAAAATACTGTAATTTACCATTCAATCTAAAACTTCACATCCAAATTACTCAAAATCTTTTTATTCCATTAGGAAAAATTTACATCTCAGTCATTTTTGTCTCCTTGTTAGTGGAGACTCACCATGTAGTAGTATCCTCTATAGATGTTACGTCTTGAATGCAGTTGGCTGGCATTTCCACGCACGGGTAGATGACTCCAGCACCAAGGTGTTGTATAGCACTTATGCCAACGATCTCAGTCTCCTTGGAAATGCCAGCAAGTCGTCCTCGCTTCAAATGAATCGAGGCGCAACTTTTTAACCCAAACTCGATTCCAGTCTCCAGAGTGTTGTTCTCGACAATCCCTAGAGCTAGATTCATTTTCTCTGCATTTCTAGAATTTCAGAGTCCATATCCAGAATTTCCGCAAAAGTACCTTTTGGAATTGCAACGTGTGAGAGACAGTAGCGATATTGTGAGGTAAAAAAGGAGGAGAGGACTCATCGTGTCGCTCTTAAGGTGACGATGTTAGTTAGCTTTCCAACAAACATATGATAAGCCTATGGGAGGTTGAATCGAAAGCTTTCCGGTAGTCAATCCGGGCTATGGATAGGTAGCGCTGGTACAATGCTGCGTCTTTGCAGACACACCTGTCGATTAGCATTTTCTTCCCACATCCTGATATGCCTTTCTTTGAGCTGCTTTGTTCGTACATCTCTCCCTATACAGCTCCGTTTGTACGAACAATCCTATTATTAAGGATAGCAGTAAGGATCTCATACAGCGCGTTCAGACAAGTTATTGTACATGTTTGATTCAGACAAGATGCTCTTCTTGAGTAGAGCTCTCTTCTTCCTTCTATCTCCCACTTTAGATACGAGGTGAAAATGCGAGCCAAATTCTGACGAGATGGAGGAAACTTCTTCTACCAGGAGCTCTATCTGGTCCCGTAGCGAAATAGCTCTTCATGCCTCTTAAAACTTTTTTTACCTTTTCGGTAGTGGTAGAGGGGAAGTATTCCTCAGGTGTTATAAGAACACTGAAAAACTCCTTGAAGCTATTTGTTCATTGTGGTTTCATCCAATGAATGCTAAAATTCGTAGACTTCTCTTCAAAATGTTTCGATCTCCTCACGTTAGATAGTGCCCGTAGTCTGTCAAAAACTTGCAGCCTGATCGTCAACATCTTTGACTTGTTGAGTGTGTGATGACGGATCCGTAATTAACGCGCAAACTGGCGAACCATGACATTGAACTTTCTGCCAGAGTTGATGAGGCCTATATAGAAAATAATAAAAGTATGAGAGCTCTCGGTGTTTTTTTGCAGCACAAAACTTGACGCCGCGTTATGTAACCTGTAAGCTATACTGGTATCCTACTACTCTAGCATGTTACCCCTCAATTGATCCGTCCACGCACAACTATTAAGACATTATCGCACCATTGTATTGCCCTCATCATGATTAGCTCTCCCAACTGTAGTGTTGTTGGCATCGTTTTATCGCCCATTGGCATGATAATTGTGCGCTCGATTGTTTTAAACTGCATTTACAACTGGGTTTGGATTAATGATTGCTCTTCACACTTGTAGCTAGGGATAGGGTGCATAAGGCCTCGCAAAGCGTTGAATCCGAGGGTAAGACTATACTCTGTGAGATTGTCCGATATCCCAGAGACAACGGTTGAGACACCATTCCCTGGTACCATGCTGCCATCGACACGGTTGCTTATACCCTTGCTTGGACTTTTTTTTTCTTGGCCATCTTTTGACCATTGTCCTCCGCCGCTTATTTAGTTTTTAGCCATATTCGGCAGTAACCCTCGGTACAGGAATCCTCTGTCTGCAGTCTGAAGATGGGTTCGATAGCCTGAAAGCTTTGAAAAATCACCAAGAATTTAGTGAAAATTCAGAAAGTGGTGACTGTCGAATCACGAAGGCAAGAAATGTAAACGTAAATTTGGTACACATTTTTACAAGATAACAGAGTGAACAAGGTCACAGAAAGAATCTTATGTACAGAGAGCGGACGAGCGCAGTGTGAAGGTGCGCACCAAGCCGAGGCTCTCCCATTTCTTCCCTCCATCAGGATAGCAAAATTTTTATTCCATACGTAAAAATATATTACCGTGATTTTCAGGAGACCTTTAAAACGATAGCGTCCATTAGCAAAAGTTATTTGAGATTTTAAAGTTCCAAACAAACGATTTTTTCGACATATTTCAATACTTCTTCCACAGTTATATTCAGAATCATTTCCCCTTGTACAAATTCGTTGATCGAAATATGCCATAATATTAAAATAAAAATGTGTTGGAGAAACAAAGTTTGGTGGTAAATAAACTTACTTAAATTGACAATTTTACTTGAAAAATAAAATTTTTGTAAACTGAAGTAGTTAAATTACGCAAATTTGTTTTCAATTTATTCTTCCTAAATGTCTTTTATAACGTAAATATATATAAGAATCTAAGAGGGCACACCAAAATACTAAAAAATGTGACTTTGGTGCGTCAAAGTGTAAAACAATATTTTTCATGATTATCAAATTATGGTGTTGTTATTTCTCCATAGTTGTTTGTTAATAAAATAAGTATTTTCTCCTAATTTACAATAATCCAATTTTTTTGCGGAAGTTCAGGGTCTTTTACGTAGGGTGTGTCATTACGTTTAGCCCTTCTACTTGTAAGATTACGGTTGTGTGTACTCGACAATATTTAAATATATTCACAAAACACGTCCCTTAATTAATTTCCGTTTAGTTGAGGGATGTTATTCTAACATCATGTTTCTTTGAAAATTGCTGCAAAACAACGCTACTAATTGTTTTTTAATAATAACACTTTTTTACTAATCATAAATTATTAGTAATAATTGTTTTTTCATAACAAGATAGACCCATGTCGGTTATAGTATCCTAGAGTAGATCACTGAAATTTGTACTTTTAGGAAATTCAGAAAAATAATTTATGGTATAGAAAACGTCAACTTTTTATCTAACTGTTTCCACATGAAAATAATTCATGAATAGTGACGCACGTGGTGAAATTATATCGAGACAAATACTTGTGCAACTCTTGCGTATTTGTAGAATATACAATTACCCGTTGAAGCGCACTGCTGGTCACCAGGTACCCCAACTATGTTTTGAATTTCATGATTTTTTCTAAAGCTAGGAACCAAATTTTTGGCAAATGTAAACATAAATTTTCATAAAGTTACTTTAACAGAGTTTTTAAAAAAATTTCCATGTCGAAATTTCAAAGCGAGCTTACTGCTGGAAGCAGTTTTTAAGTTGGATCTTTAAAGACCCCATATGTACTTTGTGATATTTTAAGATACGTGTGCACTTAAGTGTTAAAGGGTTTCAGTAGAGAACTAGATAACCAATAAAGTCGGATTTTTTCAGAGGAGCGAAATAACATTGTGGTAAACCGAAATCACAATTTAGAGATAAAACAAAAGTTTTCTCCCGAGCAAAGGTGTTTCTGAATTGATTTCAAAAAAATATCATGGGAACAAGTTATCAAGCGCCGAGAAATATACTGCAGCGGTTTAAAACCTCAAAGTGACAGGAATTTAAAATTGGAACAGGCTTGGTAGTGGATCAAGCTAAAAGTGCAATTTAGAGTTTAAACAAAAAATTAAAATTTTTACCCGCGATACTGAGTTATTAAATTGGAAGAAAATGAGTTTAATTAGAAAAATGTAACCAATAATCAAGTAAATCATCCAAGAAGTTGGAGGTTCCAATTTCATGGAATTTAAAAATGTTTGGTAGTATTTCGCCGGAAGCGGGTGCTAATCTGAAAAACTACACGTGCTTTCAGTGAAATCGCGGTAGAATTTCAGCCGTAACCACGTCTTATGAACGTGAGATGGGAGGTTACAGTCTGTAGAGGACACGGAGCGACCCAAAGGCGACAGTCTTCTGCATTTTTCAAGCAAGTGTCTTAGCATCTTCTTGACACGCAGGGATGCTTTTCAGACTATTAGCCGGTGAAAGCTTGGCACTTTCGAGAGAGCCAAAGATAAGGGCGATAAGCCTAACAAAATATCCCGGGTATAACCTTCTCAACTCTCTTATAAAGTATCTATACCTCTTTTTCTTTTAATTTCCTTGGATATGATGTTCTTGTCAGCTGATGCCGAAAATTCGATAACAAACATGGTTCATTTCATGAAGTCAAGCAGAACTATGTCAGGCCTTGAGTACGCAGCATAAACAGTTTTCGAGTATATGATGTTCCAGTATATGTGGCACTTCTCATTCTTGATAACTGACTCAATTTTCCTATGGGCATTTAGCGGGGCGGTATTATGGCGCATTCTGTAAGAGTGGCAGTGATAGAAGTAAAGAACTCTTAGTGCCACATTGCACCTTTATATGTAGGTCGTTCCCGCATGAGTTGGACCACTAGATAGTATGTGTGCTAGATGCTCAGGGTATGCATGACACGCTCTGCAGCTATCATCGGGAATATATTGGCTAAAAATGTGGCGACGGTATGTTAAAGTGGAAATGACACCGTCTTGCGATGCCTTCCACAGTTCTCTCAAAGAAACCGTGCATCCTCTTATCGAGGAACTATTCACGGAATTTTTTCTCCTGCCCTTTCTTCATCCGTGCTTTCAAGAGTGAGTAGTCCTGAACCTCCGCCGCTTTATACATAAAAGCTCCTTTGCCCACTCCGTCCTGCTTCCTGGCCATTTTTTAAGATATGAGTTCGTCCTTCGTCCATGTAACCGCTCCAAATGAATAGAGTAATACCGGGACGGCGAGCATGTTCGTTGCAGTCACTTTGTTCCTTGCCGACAGTTGGGAAGACCAAATCTGCCGAATGAAATGTTCGTATTTGTTTCGGAGAGTATCCTTTACAGTTGTCACGTCCTGAATGCGGTTCTATGGTACGCCCAGGTATGTATAGGTCTCTCTAGCGCGAAGATGTATAGTGCTTCTGTCAAAGAGCTAAGGGTCGGCGATGCCATTAAGTTCTTCTCGCATTTTTTTCACCCAGAATCCATTCCAATTTCCTTAGACCATTCTTGGACAACCCCTAAAGTTTTGTGTAGTCGTTCTTTATTTGTAGCATAGCCATAAGATCATGCATGTAAAAAAAGAGGAGTGAGCTCATGGTTTCGCCCTGAAAGACACGTCTGTGAGAGGTGACGCTGTTAGTTTTAACACGATGCTTTCCAGGTGAGATAGTAAATCAGGTTTTCCAAAGCAGCAGCAACTTCTCTATGCACTTCACGATGTGCGGGTGAACCTTTAAGTTGTCCAAAAGACAGATGCTGCGTCTTTGCAGACACATCTATCGATGGGCAGGTTCTCCTGACATCCTGCTGCACCTTTATTTGAGTCGCGTTGTTTGTACATTTCTTGTCACCGGGGTCCGGTTGACCGAACAATCCTATCATTAAGGAAAATCTGTAAGGATATTATACAGTATGTTTAGACAAGTGATTGGCCTGTAATTCTTCGGAACAGCTAAGTTGTCGATCTTTGACTGGAGCACTGTGCGCTACTGTCCACAAACTATTGCGAAAGAGGCTCTTCTGACTTTAGATATGAGTTCAAAATGCGGTCCAAATGCTGATGCGTTGAAGAAAACTTCTTCCACTAGAAGGTGTTAATACTATATGGTCCCGGAGCGGAATAATTCTTCCTGCATCTTAATACTGTTTTAACCTCTGAAGTAATGGGTGGGCATTCTTTCTCAGGTTTTATGTGGGCATTGTACTGCTCCTTGAAGCTATTTATGTCCATTGATTCTTTTTCTATGCGAAGAAAATTTATTCAACAAAATTTACCTAATTAGTTAGGTAAATGGAGGACATTACTACATTTAGATAAAGTTAACAGTGAAAATTCTAATATGTAATAATTGATATAAGAATTGGATTATTTTCATACCAGTATATTATAAAAGAACACAAATTAATGTAAATTTTTATCAAACGACTGATATAAAGTTTATTTTCGTGTGATATTAACGGTTCACTTATAAGAAAGTATAGATTGCAGAATATTATTCGATATTTCTACTTTTATTAGAACTGGGATTACTCAACAGTAAGGTAAAACGAGAATCGCTAGGGAAGTCATCATTCTTAGGTCTAAACTTTAAACCCAAGGCCCTATAGAAACTTTAACATTTTTAAGTTTTGGTCAATATTGTGGTATTGAAAAAAATATTTAAATATGTAGACGATTGTTTTCGCTCATTTAAAATAAGATTTAGTTTGATTGAATAAACTTTTTATTTAATATTTTCCAAATTTAACTACTCCAAAAAAAGATTTCAAAGTTGCAATTTCTATTATAAACCCTAAATATCTCTCCAGTTAAATATTTTTTTAAAAAGGTCAAGGTCATTCTTGAAGTAACTTTTAACGAGGAATCCAGTGGTGACCTTAAATTTGACGTTGAACTTGATCTTCAAGGTTATTTCAAGGTAAATTTTGTTTTTTCAAATAAGAACCCTTGTTTTTGACAACCGCAATCGAAAGAGCGGGAAATTTTACGTCCAAACATGTTCTCAGGTCGTGGGTCAAGGAACACTTTGAACTTCAACTGATGGTTTTTAGGCTTGACTCAGGTATGGGTCGGGTCCAATCTGTACTGCTTCGGCTCAGGTGTTTACGAAAAAGGTAGAGGTCGTTCTTGGAGTAACTTTTAACGAGGAATCCAGTGGTGGTCTTTAATTTAACCTTGAGCTTGATCTTCAAGGTTATTTCAAGATTAACCTTCTTTTACATTTAGCGTTACCCAGGAACAACAACGTGGACGTATTAAAATATGTTCCCTTTGTGGTGCTTGATTTACGTGAGTCCCCTTGCCTCTCACGTTGCGGTGCTTGATTTTTGTGAGTCCTCTTGCCTCTCACATTTGATTTTTAGCATTATTCAGCACGACATCTTATTTTGGGCGCTCGAATTGTTCTCCGTTCACCTCTTGACAGTATGCTAATTGGTAATAAAAAGCATCAATAGTGTTTTGGATCATTTTAGTGGGAATGAGAGCTGACTCATCAATGATCCTTTGCCGT
>JAAAKG020134453.1:0-12126 GCA_010014905.2 Druon quercuslanigerum | reverse complement strand
TAATAGAAAATAAAGTATTTAAAATTTTAACCAAAAAACAATTTAATTTTAAATAAAAAAGTTAAATTTATGAAAAAATACGAATTTTTAACGAAATACTTGATTTTCTAACCAAATGTTTGAATTTTTATTTAAAAAAAAATTATTCTCCAGTAAAAATAGAATATTTCAACCGATAAAAGAAAAATAATCTTTAAAAATTGAATTAGGATGAAAACAGTTAATTTCCAACTAAATAGTTGGATATTTATACGCTAAGACTAATTTTCAAAAAAATAATTAAATTTTCAACCAAAAAAGGAAAATTTTCTGAAAAACAGCTGCATTTTCAATCTTAAAAATATTATGAGGGAGCAGAATAGTTAATTTGTTAATATAATAGTTGATTTTTTAACCTAATTTTTGAATTTTAAGCAGAAAAAACGAATTTTGTAAAAAAATTGAATTATTAATCCTAAATATGAGCTATTAAGAAAAAAATGTAATTTGAACTAAATAGTTAAATTTTCAAACAAAAACAAAATTCTATATAGAAAATGATGTAATTAAAAATTCAAACAAAAAACAATTCAATTTTCAATAAAAAAAAAAATCTTCTCCAGAAAAAATGGAATATTTCAACCGAAAAAAAATATTCTTTAAAAAATTGAATTATGATAAAAAAAAACCTAATTTTTAACTAAACAGTTGAATTTTAACCGCTAAGACTAATTTTCAACAAAATAATTAAATTTTCAACCAAAAAAGGAAAATTTTCTGAAAAACAGCTCCATTTTCAATCTAAAAATATGATGAGGCAACAGAATAGTTAATTTTTTAACCAAATTCTTGAATTTTTAAGCCGAAAAGACCAATTTTCTAAAAAAAATTAAATTATCAATTCTAAAATATAAGCTATCAAGACAAAAAATAAATTTGAACTAAATAGTTAAATTTTAAAGCAAAAAAAATTTATTAATAGAAAATGAATTATTTAAAACTTTAAAAAACAATTAAATTGTAAATAAAAAAGTTAAATTCATAAAAAATACGAATTTTTAACGAAATACTTGATTTTGTAACTAAATAGTTTAATTTTCAATTTAAAAAAATTATTCTCCAGAAAAAATGGAATATTTCAACCGAAAAAAGAAAAATATTCTTTAAAAAATTGAATTAACATGAAAAAAGTTAATTTTCAACTAAATAGTCGAATTTTTAACTGCTAAGACTAATTTTCAACAGAATAATTAAATTTTCAACCAAAAAAGGAAAATTTTCTGAAAAACAGCTGCATTTTCAATCTAAAAATATGATGAGTCAATAGAATTTTCTTAAAAAAAATTGAATTATAAATGCTAAATATGAATTATTTAGAATAAATGTAATTTGAACTAAATAGTTAAATTTTCGAACAAAAAAAAATTTCAATAGAAAATGAATTATTTAAAGTTTAAACAAAAAAAAAAACAATTGAAATGCTTGATACTTGATTTTCTAACCAAATAATTAAATTTTCAATAAAAAAAATTATTCTCCAGAAAAATGGAATATTTCAACCGAAAAAAGACAAATATTAAAAAAAAATTGAATTATCAATCCTAAAATATGAGTTATCAGGAGAAAAATTTAATTTGAACTAAATAGTTAAATTTTTGAAAAAAAAAGTTAAATAGAAAATGGAGTATTTAAAATTTTAATAAAAAAAACAATTAAATTTTAAATAAAAAATTTAGATTTATTTTTAAAAATACGACTTTTTAACAGAATACTTGATTTCCTAACCAAATAATTTAATTTTCAATTAAAAAAATTATTCTCCAGAAAAAATGGATTATTTCAACCGAAAAAAGACAAATATTCTTGAAAAAATTGAATTAGCATTAAAAAAGTTAATTTTCGATTAACAAGTTGAATTTTTAAACGCTAAGACTAATTTTCAACAAAATAATTAAATTTTCAACCAAAAAAGGAAAAATTTCTAAAAAACATTACATTTTTTTGCAATGTTTTCTGCAAAAACATCAGCTTTATCAATCTTAAAAATATGATAAGGTAACAGAATAGTTAATTTTTTAATAAAACAGTTGATTTTTTAACCTAATTCTTGAACTTTACAGCCCAAAGACGAGTTTTCTAAAAAAAAATTGAATTATCAATCCTAAAATATGAGTTATTAACAAAAAAATTTAATTTGAACTAAATAGTCAAATTTTGGAACTAAACATTTTTTAATAAAAAATAAAGTATTTCAAATTTTAACCAAAAAAACAATTAAATTTTAAATAAAAAAAGTAAAATTCGTCCAAAAAATACAACTTTTTAACTTTTTTTCTAATAAAAAATAAAACTAAGAGCACAAACTCACAATCAAATATAAGTGAATTTTCAACTAAAAAAATGATTTTATTACTAAAACAAGACTAACTTGTTCAAAAATACATGAATTTTTAACCAAATAATTCATTTTTCAAGTAAAAAAAAAGAAACAATATTCAACCAAAAATTAAATAATTAAATTCTCAGTTAAAACACTAATTAAAAAAATATGTAATTTTCCACAAAATAATTAATTTTTCAATTGAACTGATGAATCTTCAACTAAAACAATGATTTAACAAAATAGTTAAGTAAATAAAAATTCAACTAAAAAAATCTATTTTCAACCAAAGTGGAATAGTTAAATATTTAGTTCAAAAGACTAATTAAAAACAGACAAACAAAAACTATGAATTTTCAATCGAACAGTATAATGGTTTACCAAAATAGTTGAATTTTCAGCGAAACAATTGCATTTTGAACCAAAAAAGACTAAAGTAACATTTTTTTATCAAGAAAGAAAATACAATTCAACCAAATTGTTATTGTAATATAATTTTCAATCATAGAAAAAAACAACCATTTCCAAAAATTCAATACTTGACAATTAAATAAAAAAATTAATTTAATTTTAAATAAAACCTATAGTTGAATTTATCGAAAAATGTCAATTTTACACAATAGTTGATTTTTGAACGAAAGAAGATTTTTTAGTCAAGAAAAAAAAATTCCAACCAAATTGTTGACTTTTAAAGGCAAGCCAAAAAAAGGAATTTTCTAGAAAAACAGTTGCATTTTCTACTGAAAAATATAATTTTCTAACAAAATAACATAATTATTAACCAAAAATGATGAATTCTCAACAAAAATTTTAATAGTAGACTTTAAACCAAAAAAATGAACTTTGTACCAAAAAGAGTTGGATTTTCTACTTGCAAGTAGAAATTAATTCAGTTCGCATCTAAGTGGAAAAAATTGATGATAAATGAAAGATAATTGCTATCAACGAATGCGACGACATGTGTGGATTTTCAAATCAATTCCCATGCGTCAGAGAACATTCAGCGATAAATTTGTTCTCTGTTTTTTGTTACATTTCCTTATGTTTATAAATATGCATACATTGAGAACATCACGCACGAGTCAAAGTTATCACGTATGACACATTATATAAAATTCTGTATTTATACGTGATCAGCTTGTCATTTTGCCAATATATATATAATATAATATATAATATACTATATTTATATATTTATTAGTTTCATTTATTAGAATATTGCCTCACTTTTCAACAAAAAGTACACCCTCTCTTGTACCATTTTTTTTACCCCCACTTAATTCTTTGGTCCTTCCAGAAAAACTTTATCTGAAAAATGACTATAATGAGTGATTAATTGATGATATTAACTTCCAAGCAATCAAAGTTATTGCGATATTTTCCAAGCGTGTTCAATCTCAGATACTGAGAAAAATAAAAAAAAGATTTGAGCACTTGATCTTTTTAAAATAAATATTGTATTTTTTTTAACTAAAATAGATAAATTTTTAACAAATCATTTGAATTTTCTTCAAACAGTCAAATTTTTTAACCGACAATATGAATTTTCAACTCAAAATGGAGAATTTTCAAAAGAATAATTATGAATTTGTGACCAAAAGAGATAATTTTTCAATTTTCAACAATATAATTAAATTTTCAATCCAAAAGCACTTTTTTTAACAAAACTGGACAATTCTGAATTCAATAGTTGGATTTTCTATAAAACTTTTTTTAAATTTTAAGGCAAAGGCAAATTTTTTAAACAGTCAAATTTGCAGCGCAAAGATATATATTTTTTAAAAAAAGTGAATTTTTAAGATACAATTAAATTTTTATTTAAAAAAAGTGAAATTCATCCAAAAATACGACTTTTTAACGAAATACTTGATTTTCTGACCATATAGTCGAACTTTCAATTGAAAAAAAAAAATTATTCTCCTGAAAAAATTGGAATATATCAACCGAAAAAGACAAATACTCTAAAAAAATTAAATTAACATGGAAAAAGTTAATTTTCAACTAAATAGTTGAATTCTCAACCGCTAAGACTAATTTTCAACAAAATAATTAAATTTTCACCCAAAAAAGGAAAATTTCCTGAAAAACAGCTGCATTTAAAATTTTAAAAATATGGTGAGGCCACAGAATCGTTAATTTTTTAACCTAATTCTTGAATTTTTTAGCCGAAAAGATAAATTTTCTGAAAAAAATTGAATCATCACTCCTAAAATATGATTAAATTTGAACTAAAAAGTCAAATTAAAAAAAAAAATAATAGCAAATAAAATATTTAAAATTTCAACCAAAAAACAATTAAATTTTAATTTAAAAAAAGTTAAATTCATCCAAAAAATATGACTTTTTAACGAAAGACTTGATTTTCTGACCAAATGGTTGAATTTTCAATTTAAAAAAAATTATTCTCCAGAAAAAATGAAATATTTCAACCGAAAAAGACAAATATTCTAAAAAAATTGAATTAACATGAAAAAGTTAATTTTCAACTAAATAGTTGAATTTTTAATCGCTAAAACCGAAAAAGACAAATATTCTATACAAAATTGAATTAAGATGAAAAAAGTTAATTTTCTACTAAATAGTTAAATTGTCATACCCTAAGACTAATTTTCAACAAAAGAATTAATATTTCAACCCAAAAAAGGAAAACTTTCTGAAAAACATCTGTCTTTTTAACTTAATAAATATGATGAGGCAACAAAATAGTTAATTTTTAAATAAAATAGTTGTTTTTTAACCTAATTCTTGAATTTTTTAGCCGAAGACGAATTTTCTGAAAAAATTGAATTATCCATACTAAAATTTGGTCGTTGGATACTTGTTTTTTACAGGAGTTTTCATCAATTTAAGAATTAGACGTTAAATAGGATTTTTAATTTAGATTGTAATCTAATTTAAAGTTCTTAAATTTAAAAAAAATTAAATTTGAACTAAATAGTTAAATTTTCAAACAAAACAACAAAATTTTTAATAGAAAATAAAATATTTAAAATGTGAACCAAAAAAACAATTAAATTTTTATTTAAAAAAAGTTAAATTCATCCAAAGAATACGACTTTTTAACGAAATACATGATTTTCTAGTTGAATTTTCAATAAAAAAAAAATTATTCTCCAGAAAAAAATGGAATATTTCAACCAAAAAAAGAATCTGAAAAATTGAATTAACATGAAAAAAGTTAACTTTCAACAAAATAGTTGAATTTTCAACCGCCAAGACTAATTTTCAACAAAATAATTAAAGTTTCAACCAAAAAAGGAAACTTTTCTGTAAAACATCTGCATTTTCAGCCCAAAAATATGATGAGGTAACAAAATAGTTAATTTTTCAATAAAACAGTTCATTTTTTAACCAAATTCTTTAACTTTATAGCCGAAGAGACGAATTTTCTAAAAAAATTGAATTATCATTCCTAAAATATGAATTATTAGGAAAAAATTAAATTTGAACTAAATAGTTAAATTTTCAATGCAAAAAATTTTAATAGAAAATAAAATATTTAAAATTTCAACCAAAAAACAAGTAAATTTTGAATTAAAAAATTTCATTCATCAAAAAAATACGACTTTTTAACAAAATACTTGATTTTCTGACCAAATAGTTGAATTTTCAATTAAAAAAAAAATATTCATACATATTTTCATAAAAAAGGTGAATTTTCAAGAAACAATTACATTTTAATTTAAAGAAGTTAAACTAATCCAAAAAATACGAATTTTTAACAAAATATTTGATTTTCTAACAAAATTGTTGAATTTTCAAGCGAAAAATGGGAATTTTGAACAAAATTTTAGGCGTGAAAAAAGTTAATTTTCAATTAAATAGTTGAATTGTCAACAGAATAATTATTTTTTCAATATAAAAAATTGATTTTTTAACCAAATTCTTGAACTTTTAAGCCGAAAAGACGATTTTTCTAAAAAAAATTAAATTAAAGTTAAATTTTGAGCCCAAAGATATATATTTTCATAAAAAAGGTAAATTTTTAAGATAAAAATATAAATTTAAACAAAAACTATTTTCAACCAAAACCGATTAATTTTTAGTGAAATAATTGCGTTTTTAACAAAATATTTTAAACAAACCAGTTAAATTTTCTACAAAACAGATGAATTCTCAACCCAAAAATATGATTTTTCATCAGAGAATTTAATTTTTAACCAAATTGTTGAATTTTCATTTTCAAAAGATGAAGTTTCTACAAAAAAGTTTTAAATTTTCTTAACGAAAATATGAATTTTCAAAAAAAAAGTTTATTTTCAACCGAATATGAAGAATTTTCCACTAAATAGTTGAATCCAAAGAGATGAATTTTCCACGAAAAAAATAAGTTTCAAAAACATAATTACCGTTTCAATTAAAAGATATTATTTTAAGAAAACAGTCGAATTTTCATCAAAATCTTTAACTTTTTCTGCCAAAATATTACTCACTTTTAAGCTAAAGACAAATTTTCTATCACAGTTGAATTTTCAACAAAATAACGTAATCCTCAAGGAAAAGACAAAAAAAAAAGAATTTTTAACAAAAAAAGAAGACAACATTTTCAAGTGAATAATTAAATTTTTATCCAAAGACATAAGTTTTTAAGCAAAAGAGATGAATTTTCAATTTTCAACAAAATAGTTGAATTTTCTATCCAACTGTTTTGAAATTTTACGACAAATACGAATTTTCTAAACAGTTAAATTTTCAGCCCAAAGATATAATTCTTCATAAAAAAGGTGAATTTTTAAGATAAAAATATAAATTTAAAAAAAAATTATTTTCAACCAAAACCATTTTTACATTTTAAGTCAAATACGAATTATCTACAAAAAAGTTAAATTCTCAACCCAAAAATATGATTTTTCATCAGAGAATTTAATTTTAAACCAAATAGTTGAATTTTCATTTTCAAAAAATGAAGTTTCTACAAAAGACTCAGATTTTCTAACGGAAAATATGAATTTTCAATAAAAAATTTTATTTTTAACTGAATATGAAGAATTTTCGATAAAATAGATAATTCCAAAGAGATGAGAATTTTCAAGCATAAAAGATGAATTCACAACCAAAAATACAGTTCCGCTATTTAAAAATTTTTCAAGACAAAAGGCCGATTTTAATTTTTTTTAAAGTTGAATTTTCAACACGGAAAATTAAATTTTTCAACAAAAAAGTTTACTTTTCGACCGTAAAAAAACCGTTGAATTTTTAACATAACATTTTACTCTAAACCAAAAAAGACGTTTTCTGTGTAGAAAAATATGAATTTTTGAGAATAAAAAAGGGAAACAGTAGAAAGACTTCAAAGTCTGATATCAATTTTCTAGTTATCAAAGTACTTGACGTCTTTGATTTACAAGTGTGTCATTCTCGTGACAAAAATTTGCGATATTTTTCAAACGTGTTCTATCTCCGAGACTGAGGTAAAAATAAATATTTTATCATTCATTCTTTTCCAAATAAAGATTGTATTATACGAATATATAAATTAGATTAAAAATCTTGAAACATTTTTCTCGGTTTCAAAATTGAAGGCTTATTATTTGAACCAAAAACGACAAATTTTTAACAAAATAGTTGAAACCTCAAACAAATAGATAAATTTAAAAAAAAAAAACAAGATTAATTTTCCACCAAATTATTGACTTTTCCCAATGAGACGAATTTTTAACAAAACCATTAAATTTTTAAATAAAATGATGATCCTTCAACAACAAAAATTTCATATTTTACAAAGTAGTTCAACTTTAAATTAAGTCTTTGATTTAAAAAAATGAATTTTTAGTCAAAGATATACTAGTTATTACATTATTAAAAAAAATACTTTAATTTTACATATAAACCAGTTGAATTCAACCAAAAAAAGTTGAATTTTCAACAAAGGACACGAATTTTCGAACAGAAATGACAAACTCTCAACCAAGAATGGAATAGTTACATTTTCTGTGAAGAACATTAATTACAAAAAAAATATTTGTTAGCAAGATAGTTAAATCTTCAACTAAAGAGATTTAAAAAAAATTAAAATGATAAATCTTTTAAAAAAATGATTTTTCAAGAAAAGAGTTTTAACATTCAACCTAAGAGATAAATTTTCAACTAAAATCATGAGTTTTCAAGAAAAGAGGTTCATTTTTAACGAAATAGTTTAATTTTTATCTAGAAAAAATAAATAACCAACAAAAAAAAAGAAAACTTCACTTTTCAGTTAAAAAAATGTAACCAGGAATGAAACGTAATAGTTAATACTTAAACAAATAATCAGGTTTCATCCGAAAATGGAATTGTTACATTTTCAGTATAGAAAATTAAATGTCAACAAAAACAAACAAAAAACAGGTTTTTGATTAACATAGTGGAATTCAACCAAAAAAGTCGAATTTTAAACCAGAAAAAATCAGGTTCCATGCGAAAATGGAATTGTTACATTTTCAGTATAGAAAATAAAATGTCAACAAAAACAAAACAAAAAACAGTTTTTTGATTAACATAGTGGAATTCAACCAAAAAAGTCGAATTTTAAACCAGAAAAAAATCAGGTTCCATGCGAAAATGGAATTGTTACATTTTCAGTATAGAAAATAAAATGTCAACAAAAAAAGAGAGATTTTTTAGTAAGATAGTAAAAGTTTCAACCAAAGAGATTTTTTAAAAACTAAACTGATAAATCTTTTAAAAAAATGATTTTTCAAGAAAAGAGTTTTAACATTCAACCTAAGAGATAAATTTTAAACTAAAATCATGAATTTTCAAGAAAAGAGTTTAACATTCAACTAAAGAGTTGCATTTTCAACGAAGTAGTTAAATTTTTAACTAGAAAAAATAAATCACCAACAAAAAAAGAATAGTTCAATTTTCAGTTGAAAAAAAATTCAACCAGAAATGCAACCTAATAGTTAATACTTAAACAAATAATATTTTTATTTTAAATAAAAAATAGTTGAATTCCACCAAAAAAGTCGAATTTTAAACCAGAAATGATCAGGTTCTATCCGAAAATGGAATTATTACATTTTCAGTAAATAAAATTAAATATCAACAAAAAAGAGATTTTTCGGTAAGATAGTTAAATTTTGAACCAAAGAGATTTTTTAAAAAATAAAATGATAAATCTTTCTAAAAAGTGAGTTTTCAAGAAAAGAGTTTTAACATTCAACCTAAAAGATAAACTTTCATCTAAAATCATGAATTTTCAAGAAAAGAGTTTAACACTCTTCAACGAAATAGTTTAATTTTTAACTAGAAAAAAAGATCACCAACAAAAAAAAGAAAAGTTCAATTTTCAGTTTTAAAAAAATTCAACCAGGAATGAAACGTAATAATTAATACTTAAACAAATAATCAGGTTCCATCCCAAAATGGAACTGTTACATTTTCAGTAAAGAAAATTAAATATCAACAAACAAAAAAAAAGATTTTTGGGTAAAATAGTTAAATTTTCAACCAAAGAGATTTTTTAAAAATTAGAATGATAAATCTTTTGAAGAATTAATTTTCAAGAAAAGACTATAACATTCAATTAAAAACTTTATTTATATCTAGAAGATTAAATTTCTACAAATAAAGATGAATTAACAACAAAATACATAAATTTTGAAACAGAAAAGATAAATCTTCAAAAAAAAAATATAATATTTACATTTTTAGTGAAAATAATATTATAAACCAAAAAATAAAAACTAATTTGTAGCAAAATAGCAACATCTTAACCAACAAATTAATTTCCAATTAAAAGTTAAATGAATTTGTTACAAAATAGTTAAATTATTAACAAAAGAGGGTAATTTTTAAATACAAAAACGAATCTTTAGCAAGTAGACCAACTTTAATCTAAGCATTTGATTTTTCCGCAAAAAAGGAATTCTCACCAAAACAAGTAATAAATAACATTTCAACAAAACAATTTATTAATTTTATATTAAAATTAGTTCAAATCAATAAACAAGTCGAATTAACGACAAAATATACGAATTTCCAACCAAATAATTAAATTTTCAACTGAAAAATATGAGTTTTCAACCAAATAGTTGAATTTTTAAGTAAAAAAAATTGCAGCAAGAATGAAATATTTAAAATTTTAGTTACAAGAATTAATTTTCAACGATATGATTCAATTTTCAACCAAAGAGATGAATTTTCAACCTAAAAAATGAGTGTTAACAAATTAGTTTTAATTTTAACTAAGTAGTTGAAGCTTTAACCAAAAAATATTATTTTTACAAACTAGTTGCATTTTAAACTAAATAAACTAATAAATAATAGTTAACCTAAATAGTAGAACATTCAACCAATGGAAATGAATTCGGGACCATTAATTTATTAGTAAAATTTTCACTAAGAAAAGAAAAAAAATAAGAATTCTTTAAAAAGGGGGGAAAGAGTTTAAAGAGGGCCCCAAGATTTTAAGTTAATCTTTAAATTGTATTTAATTTTCTTAAATAAAAAAAAGTTCTAAATAATGTAATTAAAAGTATTCTCTTACTATCATGAAATGCGTCAGCTGACGAGTGCAGCACGGCTATCACATGAGGAGAACCGTCGGCTCGGGAGAGGGGTGGTCGCCAATCAGCGTGCGTGCTCGACGTGCGCGCGCACGTGTGCGCTCCCCGCTGGCCTAACTGGGGATCTCCGCATGTGAAAACCGAGATGCGTTCGCCAGCTAACTTCAAAGTGGCTCTAATTTGCTCCCTGCTGATTATCCACTGCTCGATTGAGGGTTACATAAAATTCCAATTATTTTTTGTATTTAACGTTAGGAGAGGTTCAGCTTCGGTGTCACAAGATCCCAAGTTTGAAGATAGATTGGCGAACCTCGAGAAAATTCTGATTGAATTCAAAATTCAAGAGTTATTTTCCTGCTTGAGAATAAGATTTGTATCTCACTATTGCGGAATTCACACAGGAGTTGATCAGCGTTCAAGATAAACATATTCGTTCGATTCTCACAATAACGGTGAGAAATCTCGCTCAAGCGTCACGAACTTCTCATCCATTTTAACGACTGATTTTAAAATGGTAATGCATCCTGAGAGCTTCCATCGATCCAAAGGCAATCTTCCAGGGTCCACGCCATCATTTCATAAATCGCAGGCGCTTTAGTTTACTAAAACTGTACTTTACTTCCTGTAATTTTCTTTCTTTTTTAATTCTATTTAGGTCCTTTTTTCCTAAACAAAATTTTGCGTCCTAACTTTGGGTCAATATCCGAATTAAAATGCAAACTCGGGCTTCATAATTTTATCAATTTCGATCTGGCAAACGTTGTTCACCAAATTTTAATAATGATTCAATATGAAACGTTTGTAAGTCGATAATATATATTGCATTTTAATAATATAGTTGAATTTCCAAACAGAGATAATTGCATTTTCAACCAAAAAAGCTGAATTTGTAACAAAAAAGTGCGATTCTTTAATCGCCTATTTGAATTTTTAATCAAATAGTTGAAATTTTAATAAAAATAATTGATTATCGACCAAATAGTTGAAGTAACAACTAAACAATTGAACTTTTTTTGAACACTTATTTTTTTATAGACAATTAATATTTTTTATTAAAAATTCGTCTCTTTTGGTATAGAAAATTAAGCTTCAATAGGTTGAAAATTCATTTTTTTTTTAATTCTACTACTTAGTTGAAAGTTAAACTATTATGTTAAAAAAACCATTCTTTTCTTGAAATATTTATCATTTCAGTTAAAAATTCATGTCTTTGGTAATGATTTAAATATTTTATTAAAAAAAAAAACTTTCTTTGGGTTAAAAATTAATCTTTTTTAA
>JAAAKG020134452.1:0-13836 GCA_010014905.2 Druon quercuslanigerum | reverse complement strand
CTGCCATATTTTCTGGATACTAATTTTAGCAAATTTTTTATATTACTTTATTTTTTAAATTAAAAATTCATTTTTTTAAAGAGAAATTTGATCAAAAAATTTTCTTGCATTAAAATTTCATCTGTTTAAAGGGAATTTTTATCCTGCTTAAAAAAATACTCTTATTTTGAAAAATTTAACTATTTCGTACAAAATTTACTTTCTTCTGGAAAATTTACATTTTGTTGTTAAAAAATGGAGTGGAATGTTTTTTGTTAAAAATTTTAGTATCTTTTCAAATTTGCAGTTTCTTAAATTAAAATTCATCCGTCTTTAGAGAAATTACTTTTTTTGGATAAAAATTCAACTGTTTGGTCAATAATTTAACAATCTTGTTAAATAATCATAATTTTTACTTAAAAATTCGACTATTTAGCAGAAAATTAACTCGTTCTTTAAATTTCTTAATTTGGCGATGGAAAGTCAAATGGAATCTTTTTTGTAGACAAATTTAACTGCCTATTTTTTAATTTTTTTTTCTTATCTGTTCTAGAAGAAATTTTGTATTTTCTAAATAAAAATGCAACAGTTTGGTTGAAAACTTAAATATCTTGTTAAAAATTCATAATTTTTAATTGAAAATTCGACTATATTGCATAAAATTAAATAATTGTTTAAAATTCTTATATTAATGCTGGAAAGTTAACTGGAATCTTCTTTGTATAAAAATTTAAATACATTTTTTAAAGTTTTTTTTTATTGTTATTTTTTTTATTGTCATAATTTTTGGTCAAAAGTTCTGCTGTTTTGACGAAAATTAAACAATACTTATAAAAAATTTAAAAATTCCTCTGTTTTAAAAGAATTTTTATCTTCCTTGAAAAAATGCAACTTTTTGGTTAAAAATTAAACTTTTTTTTTAAAAAGTCATATTTTTTTATTGGAAATGCTACTCTTTTTTTGATAATTCAATTATTCCGTAGAAAATTTACTTTTGGCCTAAAATTTATATTTTTTTGTTGAAAAATGAACTGAAAGATTTTCTGGCTGAAAGTACAAATTGTAAATAAAATGGTTTTTTATTAACAATTATCCGGTTTAGTGAATATTTCATATTTCTTGGATAAAAATGAAGCTATTTGGTAGATAATTAAACTATTTTGTTAAAAATTCATCTTTTTTGGTTGAAAAAATTCTTCTTTTTGAATTGAAAGTTCAATTTTTGTCAGAAACTTATTTTTTGTGATAATATCCATATTTTAATCTTGAAAAGTCTAATGTAATCTTTTTTTAATAAAAATTCCATTTTTTTCCATTTTTTAAAATTAAAATTTACCCTTCTTTAGAGAAACTTTATCTCCTTTGGATAAAAATTTAACTATTTGATAGAGAATTTAACCATTTTATATCAAAGTCATGTAAACACTTTTTTTTAAATTCGTATTTTGATGACTTTTCTAAAATAAAAATTTTACTTTTCCATTTTCCAAAAAAAATCATCTTTGCTAGCTGCAAATTGTATGGTATTTTCAGTAGTTTTTATTGAAATAATATTTTTCGTACTTTAATTGAAAATAAACTTTTCTGTTAAAAATTCTTATTTTAAGGACGAAAATTCAACTATTTGCAGAAAATTCGTCTTTTGGTTTAAAAATTTAACAATTTAGATGAACTTTTTTCTGGCCTAAAAAATCTTTCTTTATTTGAAATTCGCGGTTTGGTTGGAAAAATCATCATTTTAATCCAAAATTTATCTCTGGTTGTAAATCAGACTTTTTTCTTTAAATTTTTTTTCTTTAAAATAAATTTTTTTACGGAAAATTAATTCTTCCAGTTTTTGCTGAAAATTGGCCTTTTTTAAAATTACAACCTTCTCTTTGAGAATGCATGTATTTTATTAAAAATATGATGCTATATGGTTAAAAAAGATTAACTGCAAAGTAACCTGTTATTTAAAAATATTTAACTGTTTTCTTAAAAATAAATCTGTTTTAGTTAAAAATTTATGTATGTTGTAGAAAATTTTTCTTGTTTCAATATTTACATCATTTAAAATAAAAATATTTAGGTGAAATTCATTTATTTATTTGAAGACACATTGCTTATGTTGCAAATTCATTTCTTTGAATAAAAATTTAAATAATGTGTTAAAAATGTATCTTTGTTGGTAGAAAATTAATTTTTTACTGAAAATTGAATTATGTCATTTTTAGTTGATTATGCATTCTTTTTGTTTAAAAATTAAAATATTTGGTTAAAACATAATTTATTTTTTTAAGAATTATTTGTCTTTTTCGGATAAGAAAATAATATTCTTGGTTGAAAATTCATTTCTTTTGTGCTTTCCAGTGAAAAATATCACTACCTATTGGAAAATTCTTCGTTTTTGGTAGAAATTTAATTATCTTCACCGAAAATTAATATATTTAGTTAAAAATTTATTATATTTGGTGAAAAGTCCATTTATTTTTAAATAAATGTTTTTTAGTTCAAATTTCATATTTTGGTGATTTTTTTGTAGAAAGTAGGAAAAAAATTGTCTTGTTTAAAAATTCATATTTTTGGTAAATAAAATAATTTTTTAACCACAAATTTAACCACTTTGTTTGTGGTTGATTTTGGTTCTTTTTAGTTGAAAATTTCAATATTTAGTGTTAAATTCTCTTTAGTTAAAAATTTTAATTTAATTAAATTTAACTTTTCATTTGGTTAAAAATTATTTTTCAGATAAAAAATGCAACTATTATGTTTTTAATCGAAAATTTATAATTTTTTTTGTTTTTCAAAATTCAACTATTTGCGGGTAAAAGTTCATGTATTTTAATAAAATTTCCTTTTCTTTAATAGAAAATTGATTATCCTGTTTTGACCTTCATCTCTTTGATTAGAAATGTAAATATTATGTTAAAAAATTGTTTTTTTTTGTTTGGTGCAAAATAGTTTTAAAAATATTAACTTTCTGAAAAATCGGTTAGGCAAACATCAGGAAATTTCCAAATTTGGGTTTTGTAATATTAATTATTATTTTTAAAAAATTAAAAAATCATAAATTACCTGAGATGCTTTTGAACCTGAAAATTAAAAAAAAACCGACTTACAAAAAATAATTTGTAATAATATCAATAATGCATGGTCATTTTCACTTATTTTGAAACTAAAAACGGTCCTATTTTTTGAAGTTATGAATGATAATTTTTTTGAGCACTAAAATTTTCTTTAAAATAGTACAAAAGTACCGAATATTATTAAAAATAAATGTCAAATTAAATATAAAAAAAATTGATTGAGCAGTATATTTCAAACTATAAATCACATTTACTGTTAACTTCGTCTTCACTAGGTGTCACAGGCTTCATCAATTCGAGAAATTTTTGAAGGGGACAAAGTTTCGAACAACCTGGAATTTGTCGAATTTGAATTTCAGGAGGAATACCTAGATAATAGACGACCTAAAACAAAAAAAATAAAAAAAAATTATATAACTTTTTACTATAAAGTTAAACTAAAAAGATGTAAAATTGTTTTTAAATTAATGATTATAGTACAGTATTATTATTAAAATGTTTTCACAGGCTTAAGATGGTTACAGTATTATTATTATTATTATTATTAGAATTATTATTATTATGATTATTCCACTAAAAAAGTACCAAGGAAAAACAAGAAAAGATTTGCCAAGGTTTCGGTAAAATACTTTGTCAACGCTCCACTCACGTATAGTGGCGTTCCGGGTTCAAATCCGGACAAGGGCAGATTTTTTCTTATTCTTCTAAAATGACTTATCCAAAAAAAATCGTTCTATGATCAAAATTTTGACTAATTAAAAATATTGTTTACCTGCACGTAATATTCTGTCTTTAAGCGATATAATTCCACCATAACTGCACTAGAAAACTTTGGAACATGAAAATGATAGACTCCAAAGGCTGAAAGTAACGTAACAAGATTCGACTCGTGTCCACTATACAAAAAAATTTTTCTTCCCTTTTTAAATGTGTTATTTCTTATACTAATCATATCCTCCGACATTTTTCGTATTAAGGGTCCTGTAAAGTTGCAAAATTTATTTAAACAAAAAGAAAGGACACATTATACATTTTTATCTTCAATTGGCGCTTTGACGAAATAATAAAATATTTATTAAATTTTGTGAATATTTTTTGTGCAATTTTAAAAATCTCTGTATATATTATTTATTCGAGACTAGGCTAGAAATATGTTATATATTTTATACTTAACAAAGTTCCCGCTATTATTCTCTTTTTCCCTATTTAAAAAAATTTTCTTATCTTTTTAAGAAACTTCCCCGTCGTCCACTTTTTTTTCTTTTTTATTTTTGTTTAATTTAAACCGAATTAATAGAATCCAATAAAAAAAGTTGACTAACTTTTATTCAAAGTTAATTATTCTTTTGAAAATATTATGTTTTTGTTTTTTAATTTATCTCGTTTAGTTAAACATTCTACTGGTTGGTTTAAAATGTAATTACTTTGTTAAAAATAATTTTGTACCTACAATTTTACTATTGAATTTTTGGTTTAAAATTTACATTTCTTAGTTAAAAAATCTAAAGTTTGGTTGAAAATTGAAAATCTTCAGCTGAAGATTTAAACTATTTTATTGAATTGTTCACCCTTTTTTTGTAAATTATATTTTTTTAAATGCGTCATTATTTTATTTGAAAATTCATCTCTTTAGTTAAAATTTGAACCACTCCGTACAAAATTCTTGTTTTTTTGAGAATTAATTTCTTCAACTGAAAATTTAATTATTCAATTTTTGGTTTAAAATTCATATTTTTACTTGAAAATTACAACTTAAAAATGAAACTCATTGTTGAAAACGAATACGTTTTTGATAAGGATTTAACTTTTTTTAAATTGCTTTTTCTTGTTTAACTTAACTGTTTTTTTTTTAGATAAAAATATTTTTTGGCTGGAATATCAACCTCAACATTTTTTGTTGAAAACTCATCTTTTTCCGTTTAAAAATAAACGACTTGGTATAAAATCGAACTACTTGGTAAAATATTATTTTGTTGTTGTTGAGGATTCATTATTTTAGTTAAAAATTTCACTATTTGGTTATAAATTAACCCTTTTTTAAAATTAAATTATTTTTTAGAAAATTCATCTTTTTCTTTGACAAGTGATATTCAGAATTCATCTCGTTTGTTTAAAAATTCTACAATTAGGTTAAATGTTTAATTAATTTGATGAAAATACAACTACTTTGTTCAAAATTCAACTTTTTTTATTAAAAAATTGACTTAATTGGTGGAAAATGGAACTTCTAATTCATTTCGATTTTAGTTCAATAATAATTTTTTTCAAATAAAATGTTATTATTGATCCGTTTATGGTTGGAAACTTATCTTTAATGATTTGAAATTCAACTATTTAGTGGAAAATTTACGTATTTTCCGAAAAATTTGTCTATTTTGGTAGAAAATTTATCTTTTTTGATAAATTTTTTGTAAAATTTATTAAGTTAAAAATTCAAAATTCAACTGTTTTGTTGATTGTGAAAATCTTCTGTTTCAAATATTAATTTGCTGCAAAAGTTTTCATTTTAAATAAAAATTTATATATTTTGTTGCTAATTTAATTATTTTTTTGCAGATTTTTTTAGTAGAAAATTTATTTTTTAACTGAAAATGCAACTATTTTATTTTTGGCTAAAAATGAATAATTTATTGTTGAAAATTCAACCGTTCAGTAAAAAATTCAAGTCTTTTGTCAAAAATTTATCCATTTGACAGAAAATTTTACTTTTTAATCAATTTTCTATTACTTTGTTAATAATTTCACTATTTTGTTAAAAGTTTGCCTGTTTTGGTTAAAATCAACTTTTTTTTTACTTCAAATCAAAATCTTAAAAAATCCTAATGGGTTAAAGATAAATTGCTTTATAAGAAATATTTTTTTTTTGTAAAATATTCATAATATCAGTTAAAGATTTGGCTATTTTGTTGTATATTATTTTTTGTTCGTTGAAAATTCCTATTTTGGCTTCAATATTCAACAGTTTAGTAGAAAATGAACTTTTTTTGTTGAAAAAATAGATTTTCTGATTAAAAATGTGACTTTTTTAATAGATGATTTTAGATTTTTATGAATAATTCATCCTTTTGACTTTTAAATTTAATAATATCGTTAAAAATTTATCAGTTTCGTTAAAAATGCGTTCCACATTTGGTATAAAATGTTTACTTCATAAGTTAAAAAATTAAACTCTTTGGCAACAAATTAAAGTATTTAATTACAAATTAATTTTTTTGGTTAAATTTAGCTGTTTAAAAAATTGTTTCTTGTGTTAAAGATTAATTTTTTAACTGACAATTTAGCAGTTAAAAATTTAATTGAAAAGTTTTATTTTTCATTTTGAATTTTTAACTATTTGGTTTAAAGTGCATGCATTTTGTTGATCATTCGTCTTTTCGTAGAAATTAATCCTCTTGGTTCAAAATTCAACTATTGGGTTAAGCATTCAACTACATCGAAAAAAATTTAATTAATTTGTTGAAAAATGATATGTTTTCTTAAAAATTTGTCCTTTGGGATTAAAAAGGCATCTTTAATAGCTATTTGGTTATTATTGCAAATTTTTGGTTAAAAATTAACTTTTTCGTTGCAAACTCTTTTTTTCTGGTTTGAAAATTCATTTCTTTTGGTTTAAAAAATCTTTTTTTCTTTAAAAATTTAAGCATTTCGTTAAAAATTGAACATTTTTCGATTTGAAATTTCAGGATCCTTACCTGCGGTCAATTTTTTCATGAGATTATTGTATACCGTTACTTCATAATCAAATTCAATCGCATTTATCACATGTTGATTGTATAAGTAATGGTAGGCCCAATCCGGTATCGTAAAATTCGATTCATATTCTGTTAAAATTGTGAAGTAAATTTTTGCGACATCAAATGTGGTAGTAATTGGCCTTCCAACTAAAGTTGTCAAATTTTTTAATAAATCCGCAAAGCTTTCAAATTTTTCCTTAACTTTCGGTATTTGCATGATCTTTGCTCTTTGCTCTTGGAAGCTACAAGATAAATAAATAATTTTTATTCATGTAAAAAATTACATCAAATCAAACTATAAACTCTATATGAACAAATACAAATTAAATTAACCTTTTTCTTTACCGAGAACAAAGTATTGTTGAAAGCAAAATATCTTTTGTTTCAGGCTCGTAGTAAGATGGAATTGGCTGCCAGTTAAGGGATGGATTCCACACTTGATCGTTATGTGGTGGATATAATCCTGCAAGAACTAATTGTAATGACAATATCGTCCTTTCGTAATTTGTACTCCGAGCTTCAAGTACTTCAGGCGTATAAGTCGACTCAAGAAAATGATTGTATTTTTCTCTGAGAAATTGTCCTAAATTATATTCTCGAAGCTTGCCATCCTGAAAAGGAAAATGAACAGGGAGTAGATTAGAGCCACTGTGAAGGCCGTTGACGATCGCAGCTCGGGTCTCACATACGGAGATCCCCGGTTAGCCTGACGGAGATCTGGTTAGACTATCGGAGATCCGGTTATTAGGAAAGAATCTCGGTGAGACTAGCGGAGATCCGTTTAAACAAGAGGATATCCGGGTAGACTAGCAGAGATCCGAGTAGGCTAGCGAAAACCCGCCGTTATTTTAGCGGCGATTCCCAGTTAGACTAGCGGAGGTCCTCAGTCAAACTAGCGGAGATTTCCGGCTAAACTGGCAAGACGCTAGGTGAGACTAGCGGATATCCAGTTAGACTAGCGGAGATCCATCTAGACTAGAGGAGATCCGCTTAGACTGGCCGAGATCCGTTTAGATTAGAGGAGATCCGGTTAGATTAGCGGAGATCCGCTTAGACTAGGGGAGACCCGTCGTTAGTCTTGCGGAGAATTCCTGTAAGACTAGTGGAGATCTTCGGTCAGACTAGCGGAGATTCCCGGCTAGACTGGCAGAGACACTAGGTGATACTAGCAGAGATCCAGTTAGACTAGCGAAGATCCTCGGTCAGACTAGCGGAGATCCGATTAGACTTGCGAAGATCCTCGGCCAGATTAGCGGAGATCCAGTTAAACTAGCAGAGATCCGCTTAGACTAACGGAGATCCGTTTAGAATAGAGGAGATCCGCTTAGACTAGCGGAGATTCCTGACTAGACTAGCGGAGACCCTCGGTCAGACTAGCAGAGAGCCAAGCAGACTAGCGCAGGCCCGCCGTCAGTCTACTGATGATTCCTAGTTAGACTAGCGGAGATCCTCGGTCAAACTAGCGGAGATTCCCGTCTAGAATGGCGGAGACCCTCAATCAGACTAGCGAAGATCCGATTAGACTAGCGAAGATCCTGGGTTTGTCTTGCAGAGATCCGGTTAGACTAGCGAAGATCCGATTAGACTAGCGAAGATCCTTGGTCAGACTAGCGGAGATCCGATTTGACTCGCGAAGATCCTGGGTTTGACTTGCAGAGATCCGGTTAGACTAGCGGAGATCCGATTAGACTAGCGAAGATCCTGGGTTTGTCTTGTAGAGATCCGGTTAGACTAGCGAAGATCCGATTAGACTAGCGAAGATCCTCGGTCAGACTAGCGGAGATCTGTTTAGATTATAAGAGATCCGGTTAGACTAACAGATATCCAAGTAGACTAGATTTTTTTACCCGTTGTCAGTCTACTGGAGATTCCCAGTTAGACTAGCGGAGATCCTAGGTCAGACTGGCGGAGACCCTCCATCAGACTTGCGGAGATCCGATTAGACTAGCGAAGATCTTTGGTCACTCTAGCGGACATCCAGTTAGACTAGCTGAGATCCGTTTAGACTAGAGAAGATCCGCTTAGATTAGCGAAGATCCGTTTAGACTAGCAGAGATTCCTGACTAGACTGGCGGAGATCCTCGGTCAGACTAGCGGAGATCCGCTTAAAATAACGGATATCCGTTTAGACCAGAGAAGATCCGCTTAGATTAGCGGAGATCCGTTTAGACTAGCGGAGATTCCTGGCTCGACTGGCGGAGACGGTCGTTCAGACTAGCGGAGATCTGTTGAGACTATAAGAGATCCGGTTAGACTAGCAAAGATCGAAGTAGACTAGATTTTTTTACCCGCCGTCAGTCTACTGGAGATTCCCAGTTAGACTAGCGGAGACCCTCGGCCAGACTAGCGGAGATTCCCGGCTAGACTGGCGGAGACCTTCCATCAGACTTGCGGAGATCCGATTAGACTAGCGAAGATCCTCGGTCAGGCTAGCGGACATCCAGTTAGACTAGCTAAGATCCGCTTAGACTAGCTGAGATCGGTTTAGATTAAACAAATAGATAAGACAGATTTTGCGACGATTTGTGGCGTAGGGTTGAAGAGCTTAACGAAATGATTGAAATAATGAAAATTAGTGATTTTATTTTAAACTTTTTGCCCTATTCTTCTTCTTGTCTTTTTTTAAGGATTCCTCTTTAGCTCCTGTTTTCAAGAAACTTCTTCTTTTTCGCTTAAGATTGAAACGAATTGATACAATGAAAGAAAAAAATTGTAAAACAAATTTAGAAAATTCGAAATGTTTCGAAAATTTAATTGAACACTTTGAAAGATTTCCAAAATTAAAAAAATGATTAAAATTTTTGGGAAAATTTAAACCTTTTTTTTTAATTTAAAAATAAATTTTAGCAAATACCTAAGAAAAGGTTTATGTGCAAAAAAAAATAATAATTAAATATTTGAAAAGATTTCAAGATCCAAAAAACTGTAAACTTTTGCAGATTTTGAAGCTTTTAATTTTTTTTACATGTATCCCAAAAATAAAAAAACTTTTCTGAAGATTCGTTGCAAAATATTAAATGACTTTTTTCAAAAAACACACTTTTAAATAAAATTTAAAAATCCATCAAAACATTTCAAAAGATTTGACGAAATGTAAAAAATTGTTTGAAATCCAACTATTTTGCTTAAAAAGCTAGGTTTATTATTGCCATAGACATTGCAACAACTTGGTTGAAAGTTCATTAACGTTGATAAAAATTCATTTTATTGGATGAAGATTAAACTTTTTTGTTGAAAATCAGTTGTTTTTTAGTTCAAAGTTTATTCTTTTTACTTAAAATTTAAGTAATCCATTTTTTCAAGAAAATTTATTGCATTCAGTTAAATATTCAACCAATTAACTTTTCATTAAAAAATTCATTGTTTTTAAATTCTACTAATTGGATAAAAATTGTACTATTTTGTTGAAAATAATAAGTTAAAACTTGATCGTTTTTAGTTTAAAACACAATAAAATCACCTTAAAGTTAGGTTTATTGGTTAAAATCTAAACTAATTTATAGAAAATTCTTTCTTTTTTTTGTGAAAATTAATTTTTTGAACATAAAATTTACCTATTTGATTACTTGTTCAAACAATATCCTTTTCAATTTAAAATTCAACCATTGGGTTTAAATGTTACGTTTTTTTTTTGTTGTAAATTTGTCTTTTTGGTCGAAAATTTAATTTCTTAATTGAAAATTCATCTACATAGTTGAAAAAACTACTCTGTTAAAAAATTATTTTATTGCTCCAAGTTCTTGGAATATTTTTTATAAAAAATTAAAACTTTTTTTTGAAAATTCCTGTTCTTGTATTAAAAATCCATTTTTTTATCTGAAAATTTAAATATTTAATTTTTTGTTGAAAATTAATTGTTTTTAGTTTAACATTCATTGAGAATTTATTATTTTTCATGAAAAAATGTACTTTTCTGTTTAAAATGCAACTATTTGGTCCAAAATTGGAACTTTTGTTTGATGATTCGAGCAGTTGGTTGAAAATTAAACTATATTGTAAAAAATTTGTTCCTTTTGCTTAAAATGTTAAATTATTTATTGCGCTTCTGTAAAAAATTCAACCCATTTTTTTAAATCATCTTTTTTGCTGAAAAATAATTTTGTTCTGAAAATTTATTTGCTTCTTGAAGATTTGTGTTATTTAAATTAAAAATTCATCTTTTTGGGATTAAAAGCTTTTTTTTATAAAATTTTTAATAAATAATTCATCTTTCTCATTTTTTTCATCATTAAAAATAAAACAGTTTTTTTTTTAAACTTAATTGCTTTGTTAAAATTTCTACAATTTTCCTAAAAATGCTACTTTTTGTTCGAAAAATTTCCTTCTGCGTTAAGATTCATTTTTTTAAATTGAAAATTGATCTATTTAGTAAAAAAGTTCTTGGTTGAAAATTCATCTTTCCTCTTAAAAATTAAACTTTCTTTAAAAAAAAAATTCGCCTAAAGATTAATTATTTGGTTGTAACTGCAAATATTCGGTTTAAAACTAATTTTTTGGTTGGTTGAAAATGTAACTATTTGATTGAAAATTTATCTTTAATGATAAATTTTAAATAAAAAAACCTAATAAATCTGAATTTTCAGATTAAAAATAACATTTTGCGAAAACATTTTACTTTTCAGAATGAAAACTCAACTCTTTCGTTGAAAATTCCTCTGTTTTAGAAAAATATATTTTTTTGAATATTGTATTTATAATAACATTTATACATTACGTTTGTTAATCCGCCTTGGCCTATTGGAAAATAATTATTTTCCGCATTCGAATTATTCACGTATCCTTCCCCAGCACTTGTATGTGGCATGCGATCTCCATGTCTAAACACCTAAATAATAATTAAATAATAAATTATAATTTTATAATTAATTTGCTATTGTAAAGTTCCTAATATTTTTACCCCATTTAATACAAATTTATAAATTTTTAAGGTGCTATTTAAATAAAAATTAAAGATCTTTAAAGTAACTTTTTATTATAACCATTCATTGCAGTAAAATTTTCCAATATTAATACAATCAAAAATGATTTTTTTTAAATTTTACTCACAACAGTGACTAGCTGAAGTTCGGGTTCATCGTTATAAATATATTTAAAAACTATGTAAATTATCAGCGAGAGAACAAATGCAAAAGCAACAATTGTCAGCCACTTGTAAAACTTCATATTTTCCTTATAATTTTTACAACTTTTTGAGTAGTTCGATTTTGTAAACTAATTTTTTTGTTCAAAAAAATACAAAAAGACACTCAATTGCAATAAAATCATATTGTTTCTTCCCGTCTTTAAAGAGAACTGATAAGACTCGTCAAGATAGTACTTTAAATTTAGTCTAGTTAAGAGATAAGAACCATCAGTGCTGTGTCATTAGTAACGATTCACACAAATTGCCCTTGTTTTCGATTTTACGTAAGATTTTATGGCAAATATTGATTGAAGAGAAAAAAATTTTCTTGACAATTTTCTTTTTCTTTTTTTTCTTTGTACATTAGCATTGCCAAACTAAATTCCAGTTGATAATTTGATAACTCAATTGAATGGAAGTGACATAGCTTTCGGATTTTTTTATTTGATCCACAAACTTCGCATTAAAATGATTTAAATTTCAAAACTGAGCGTTCAAAATTTTTTTTTGTACTTTTTTTTTGAATGAAAAATACTTTTTGAAGGTGAAAAAATAATAATTTTTAAAGCTCAAAATAAATGTGATATCTGTAGTTGAAAATTCACCTATTTTCCATTAATAATTCATCTTTTTTAGCTTGAATTTTTATTATTTTATTAAAAAACTTTAAAATTTTTTTAGAACGCTATTCTCCTTAATTAATTATTTTAAATCTTTATTTTTAAAATGTAAATTTAACTTAAAATTTAACTATTTGGTTTAAAATTTATCGTTTTTTGTTTAAAATTTGACTAATTGGTGAAAAAATTCAACTACTTATGTTTTAATTGAAAGTTAACTTTTTTGTTAAAAATGCATGTTTTTTATTTGAAAATTAAACCGTTTTCTTAAAAGTTGGTTCCTTTTTGGATAGAAATTAATTTTTGAACTACAATTTTAAGACTTTAGTATATAGTTTATAAAGTTTAAAGTATAGCTTTTAAATAAAATATTTAACTATTCACTTGAAAATTGATCATTTTAGGTTAAAAATGCAACTGTTCAATTAAAAAATAAACAATTTTGTTAAACAATACATTTTTTTGTTACAAGTTTGTCCTGCTTTTAGATTGAATTTGTATTATTTTATTAAAAACCTTGAGAATTTTTTTTGAATGCCATTCTTTTTCATTAAATAAACTAATTATTAATTAATTAAATTAATTTATTAATTTTAAAATTATTTGTTCAAATGTTGATTTTTAAAAGGTAAATTTAACTTAAAATTTTGGATTGAAATTTTTTCTTCTTCAGAAGACAAAATTTTTTCTTCTTCTTTATATGAAAACTCAATTATATCTCTTTGTCAATGTATCGTTTTTATTTAAAAATTTATCTATTTGATTAAAAATATATCGTTTTCGGCTTAAAATTTGACTAATTGGTAAAAAAATTCAACTTCTTACATTTTAATTGAAAGTTAACTGTTATGTTAAAAATGCATTTTTTTGGAAATTAAACCGTTTCCTTAAAAATTGGTTTGTTTTTGGATAGAAATTAATTTTTGAACTACAAATTAAGGACTTTAGTATATACTTTATAAAGTTTAAAGTATAGCTTTTTTATTATTTTATTAAAAAACTTTTAAAAATTTATTTAGAATTCCATTCTTCTTAATTAAGTAACTAATAATTAATTAATTCAATTAATTATTTTAATTTAAATTAATTTGTTTGAATATTCATTTTTAAAATGTATATTTAACTTAAATTTTTCTATTGAAATATTAACTTTTTTAAATGAAAATTCAACTATATCTCCTTGTCAATTCATCGTTTTTATTAAAAAATTTAACTATTTGGTTAAAAATATATCGTTTTTAGTATAAATTTGACTGATAGGTGAAAATTTGTAAACGAATTAAAGTTAATTATAATTCATTAATAATAATTTTTTA
>JAAAKG020134451.1:0-36650 GCA_010014905.2 Druon quercuslanigerum | reverse complement strand
AACGAGCTTAATCTTATAATGTACCCTACATGGGAAATGTAGCAGTAGCCCAATACTTTTTATGCTGGCCTACTGGCTAAAACGTGGCGCGATAATATGCCAATGCTATTATTAACTAGTAATTAACTACTAGTGTGTCAATGTAGAACATAAAGGAAATTTTTTTAAAATGAAAATCCAGTGAATTTGTCTCATATTCTTGGATAGGAGAGAAAGTAAATGAAAAGTCACATTCATCAGTATTCAAGAAAATGATTAGTCATGATCAGAAAAACATGTAACGTTTTAACAGAATCGCAGAGACTGAGATCGGCAAACTAAGCGACAGTCACTAAAAAAGTAGTATACAAGGACTAATATTCTCGGAGATAAAAAATCTGAATTCTAAGGGACAGATTATGAAAATTGAAAAGACGATTTCTCAAGAACAAAATTATTTTTTACTAATTGTTATATAACCTTTATATTTTATAGTTATTATTTAACACAATTCGCAAACACGGTCATTAAAAATATAGTCGCATGCTTAAAAGCTTGAAAAATCGCACTCGCTGTGGACTCGAATCCTACTATACTACCTAAACTCATGTTTTCTACCGCGCACTGTAATTCATATCGCCATCGAAGCACTTAGATCTTGGTTACGGAATGTCGGTCAAGAACTTTAAGAAGCGTCTTAGCAAGTCGTAAGGTAAGCTATTTTTACTTCATACTAAAAGTAGTTGAACTCAAGATTTCCCTAAAGAAAATATATTTTGATGATTAATGAGTTAATGAGCTAAATCGAAAATTGTTTAGTGACTAAATAAAAAAAATATGGAGATAAAATTTAGAATTAAATTTTACTCATTTCTAAAAAGGATCTTTATTCTTTTTCCAGTAAAGATTTAAACAGATTATGGGCTATTCAGAGGTAAAAACAGTAAAGAAAAGTCAAGTGGAAAAATCTTTTACCAACGCTGAGGACAAAAAATGATTTTATTTCAAACAAAAACAGTTAACATAATAACAGTTTTTAAACAATAATTTAAAATATGTGAAACTAATAATTGAAGTTCACTTATTTCAACAAGGGCTCCATACATTTTGCGCTTTGTATATTCAAAACGTTTAAAAACGATCCAAAAGTAATAAGTAATAAAGAAAATCCAAGTACAAAAATGCTTTAATAACTCAGTAGAAAAAATAATTTTCTACTTTTCAAAAACAAACATAAAACGCATTTTTCAATTGATCCAATTCTCTTCTTATACTTTTTTACTCGTGTTCATTTTTTATGTGAAATAGCTTTTTTAAGGCAACAAATTTAAAACATATAAAATAAATAATTATATTTCACGAAGAGCTCAATAATCGCCTTTATTAAAGATTTAAACCGTTAAAAAACTTTCCAAAATTGATAAAAAATAAAGCATAGTGTAGAGTTCAAAAACGATGCAATAACCTTAGTGACAAAAAATCAATGTCTGTTATACAGAAACCTTTATAAAATAGACAGTTTTCGATTGATCTAATTCTTTTATGATACTGTTTAATTCAACTTTATATTTTAAATAACGGTTCCTAAACAATTATTGAAAATACGTGGGGAAAAATTGTTCTTAAGTTTGAATATTACTTCTTTCAAAAGTTCTTGATATTTTATGTTTCTTCTGAATATAAAAATACTTCGAAATCAGAAGAACTTCTGTAAACAAAATGAGAGTGCAAGAACTGTCAAGATGAAAGTGATTGAGTTTCACGGTGGTTGGATGAAGAAATTTTGTTGCTTTCTCTTTTATTTCTTAATTTTTTACATTCTTATCCAGAGAAGGTATTAAATTTGCGAAAAATTTGACCCCCCCCCCACGTTGTTGTCAAATGTCCACGTTTTGAGACACCCTGAATCCTAAAAACAGGTTTTTACAAATATTTCCTTCTGTGTTGTGTGTGTTTGTGACTGTGTTGGCTTCGTGTCTGTAGATTTTTAGTTTGTTAGCAGTAAACTGTTATCCAGCCATTTTGAATGAAAATTCAAAAAGAGAGCACATTTTGAAAATTCTTGAAACCTTTTTTTTCAAGATTCAAAAATGTTCTTTGCAATTATTTATAGTACTCTAAAAGACAAACAAATTCTCTGATTACTTTTTTTGATAAAATAAAAATGTTCAGAGATATAGCATTTTCAAAATCCAAAAAAAGAAACGAAAATTAACATTTTCAGCCAAATAACGCAAGATACGATAAAAAGTCAAGGCAAGAAAAATATTTCTTTTGACACATCCTACAAGATTATCATAACGAATTTTTTAACTTTTTTAGAAAATCGAGCATGATTTCATGAAATACGACAGTCGAAAGTCGACCAAGTTGTAAAAGGTACTTTTAACCCCGTTTTTTCACCTTCTTTGCTATTTTGCATGAAAAGTTATGGACATATGGCGGTCAAATGATACTGTACTTATTGTAATGAAATGAGAATTACCAGCATGTTTTTCATTTTTATAAGCGATTTTTTTTGAGTGAGTTATGCATTGTTTTGTAGAGGGGCCAGGATTTTTGAAACAGATAGTAGGTGTTTGGAATCCTAGAGAGGTAAATGATCTCAAGGTAAATGAATAACGAGAAACTATGCACGTAAAGAAACTAGATATTTTAGGTGTGTCTGAAACAAAGAAAAAGGGATGAGAAATTAGGGACATAGAAAACGGGATGTTGAAAGGCGGATTTGAAATATAATCAGTTGAATGATGAAATTCAGGATGCCCAAAAAGCAAAGAAAGAAGCGTACAGGAGAACTTTGAACATTGCAGGTCTTAGCGATGAGGGGAAAAAATAGACGTGTAAATGATTACAACTGCGATGTAGAACACAATACATTGGAAAATTGAATTGAGAAAGTATGTGTCAGTGAGGTTACGGACATTATCAAGAACTTGAAAAACGGTAAGGCTGCCGGAGTAGACAGTGTTAACGCTGAAATTATTAAGCACGGTGACGAGTACATACCACATAGACTGAGCAAATTTATAAATTTA
The DNA here is from genome assembly GCA_010014905.2 of Druon quercuslanigerum. Classification (NCBI taxonomy): domain Eukaryota; kingdom Metazoa; phylum Arthropoda; class Insecta; order Hymenoptera; family Cynipidae; genus Druon; species Druon quercuslanigerum. Next base: position 33,633 of record JAAAKG020134451.1, on the reverse strand, counting down.
GGCATCGAAATAGGAGAAGTGCCAGATGATTAGACAAAAGCCATTACCGTACCAATATACAAAAGAAAGGGAGATAAAAGCGACTGAAATAATTAAAGCGGGAGCAGCTTATGAAGATACGTAAGTAAAGTATGCTCAAAAATATTTATTCGTAGGGTAATGAAAGTAGCAGAACAGAAGATGAAGGTCATGAGCGGATCAAATATGTAGCTTCAGGCAAATTACGGAAAAAAGTTTGAGAGTAGGAAAAAAGTTTTCCGTGCATTTGTAGAACTAGAAAAAGATTTCGACTAGGTAGATAGAAGTAAAGTTTGGAAGTACTGAAAGAGTACAGAGTAAATGGATGGCTCTTACACGCTATAAGAACAATATATACGGGTAGAAAAGGGAGTGTTAGTGTAAATGGAATATTGAATGAATTTTTTGATATTATGCAAGGCGTTAGACAAGGATGCGTTATGTCTTCCTTGCTATTTGTATTATTTATAGAATAAACTGGATGCAATCATGAAGAGCATGGGTCTCAAAATTGACGCAAATTAAACAAAAACTATGCTGTTCAATGGAAAGAGTGATAAAACAATATGTAACATTGTATTAAGTGATGAGAGAATTGAAAAAGTTGATAAATTCGTATACCTTGGTAGCTTATTTACTAGGACGGGAAGATAAACGAGGAATTAGATAGACGCATAAACGAAGGTAAGAAGGTTATTGGTAGAACAGGTCCCCTTATCAGAAGTAACAGTATATATAATAAAGTTAAAATGGCAATACATAATCCTATATTTGTATCGACTGTACTATAAGGCAGCGAGACATGGACCTAGCAAGAAAAAGATAAGAGTAAAATGAACGCGATTGACATGAGATTCTTGCGCATAATATACGGGAAAACTCTGATGGACAAAGTGAGTAACGAAATCGTTTAAGATGGTTTGGGCATGTTAAGGGAATGAAAGATGAACGACTAATGAAAAAAGTGAATCAAGATTAAGTAAATAGCAGCGTGCCCAGAGGCAGACTGCGGAAAGAATGGATAGAATGTGTGAATGAGACCCTAGTTAGAAGAGATATAAGAAGCCACAGAAATAGGAGAGCTTGCATGAAAAATGCATTTACGCGAAAGAAGCTAGAGAAGTATGCCAGGACAGAAAAGTATGGCGGCAAATAGTTAATAAAAAGAGTGTCAGTAGAGTGAATGACGCCTGAAATAAAAGACTTTGAATACTAATGTACCCAACTGGGGCAGCTCACATGACGACTTTGTGACGATCTTTATTTGGGATAGATTAATCAGCAAATAAATAATGCGAGAATTTAAGATCAATCTAAAAATTCTATAACCCCTTCCTCACACTGCTCCCTTCCTCACCGAGTGATTCACGCCTACCCCCAAAGGGAAAAGGCCTAATTGTACAATAATAATAATAATATTATATATAACTTTATTGACCTAAAAAGAATAATAATCAAGAAAATCTAGCGATTAAGTTTCAATGTTGGATGTTAAAGTAGAATTTAAATTTTGACTTATTATAAATGTCGCTTCTTAAATTTCAATATTTTAGGTTAATAGATTTCGAAAAGCAGTTCTAATTCTGTCCAAATTTGAAAAGTTGTCTTATCAATTGACCTCTAAAATTTTAATTCGAATCCAAGCCATGTCAAAGACTTTTACAATTATCTTCTTGAATATTTCAATAAGTAATATGATATAAGGTTCAATTAAATATGATTTAATAACTGTTTCTATTATAACTAAGAATTCAAAACTAATGTCGATCAGAAAATAAATCCCCTTTCGTTTCTCGATAAATGAAAATTTCAGAGCCAACAAACATCCTTTTAGTGAATAAAATCAGAAGCAAAAGCGCTAGGTAAACAAAGCAAGAGAGGCGTAACGTTCAAAACGAGCAACATGCGTGGCGCTGCGGAAAACATTCACTGCGTATTTACATTTTTAAGTGATTGTCCTCTAAATTCTAGAAGCCCATCGTCTCAATTCTTTAATTACTTATTATCTAAATCCTTTTTTACAAAACAAATGAAAATTCGTTCTCCATCAAATACTTCTTAAAAACTATTTGACAGACTCTTAAACTCTTAGAGAAATATCTATCATTGATCAGAAAAGATCGCTTGGCTTTTGAAATACTCCTTAATTAAAATTAAAAGACTATTCCCAGTGGCTCTGTATTTGTAAAAATTATTGACTTTTGTTCTAATATTTAAGCAAATGCCTTGAAATCTCTGCAGACTTCTCTCTTTATCCAGAAGCCATAGACTAGTAGTCATACAATTTATACTTAAGGTATTATTATTTTCGTTTAGTTACATAAGATTTTTTTCTAAAAATGAGCTAGTATGGTAAATATTCGGTTATTTACAGCACCAATAGTAAATTTCCAAAAATAATGCGCTCTTTTCATTGAATTGGGTACGCCCCCTTTATTTGGATTCTGAAATCTAATATTCTATTTTAATTATAATTCGAGTTCTTCAAGTATCTCTGCAATGCAGCGAAGGCGGTTTAAGCTCCTCTCATTGAAATTCATTCACTTCAGAGCAACGTTTAAATAACGTAATTGCGATTCTTGCAGGTTGCGACGCTTCATTCGTACTCGGTTACCTCCCTTTATCGGAGAATCTGCTTTGCTTGAGGCACTGAGGTCGGCGGCTTTTGCTTCGGTAAATAGGTTCTGCGGTTAGTGCCATGCAAACTCCATAGAAGGCAGCTAGAACTCGAAAAACTTAATTCCTTAGAAGTTAATCGAATACAAGTTTTTGTTTGACTTCGGGCGCTCGTGTGATTCTTACCAAGAAAACTGCGGTGACTTTTTGTGGGGAAAATACTTTTCTAGATATAGGCGTTAGAATAAAAACACGTGACGTACAGCCGCAAGGACAAAAAATTGTAGAAGTCATGCATCCCTGACTTTGCACTTAAATAAATATTCATTAAATTTCCCAACCGTTTATTACCTACTTTTTCCAACTTTGCAAAATTGAGCCGCAAAAAATGTTAACGACCTAAAAAATTCTGCATTAATAGAGTCATAGTTTATTAATTCGATAATTATTATCCCTATACATGAAGCAAAATGAAGTGTATATATTGAGCTAATTTTCACAAGGTTCCCATTTTTACTCAAATTTAATTCAACTTTTTTGTAGCTTGGCGGACAGGAGTACCAATCCGGCAATTTCAATACCTTAGCTTGAATCTCACCGGAGCCAGAGAAACATTTTTTTACAAGCTTTGAATAAAATATAATATCTTCACAAAATATTGATGCAAGTGTAGTAAAAAGAAAAAAACTAAAATATATATTTAATATCAAGTGTAACGTTTTTTGTATTTAACTGATGGAGTAAAAAATACATTTCAAAATAAAACGCCGAATAAGCAATTATAGGGCGTACTATTTTAGTAAGCATAAAAAACTAAACTTTGTGAGACTGAACCGACTGTACGAGCCTAGATGTAAGGCGTGATCTTGATCTAAAAAGTATTTAAATCACATATTCCCTGATAACCACATGGCGTCATTTCTTTCCCGGTTTACGCGTAATTCATTTGTCCGTCGGCTAATGTGAGAATAACATGTGCAACGAAAAAGTAGAAAGCAATTGAGCGAAAACAGTTGATTACGTTTAGTTAAAGAATGTGAAAAAGTGACATACTGATTAAAAACTATAAAAATATTTTCAATTGGATTTTACAGTCTTTTTTCATTGAAAATTATACATATAGAATTGTATGGGTGTGTTTCCTGTAATTGAAATTGTAGCAAACTCTGTAACGGCTATACTTCGGTTCGGTTTTGATTCCTCTAGAATGAAACCGAAGGGCCTATGACAAAGCCACCCGACGCGTCCTTTGGTTGCGGATAGAGGATCCCTGTACCAAGGGTTTCTGCTGAATATGGTTACAAAAAATTAATAGGTAGTGGCGGAGAATTGTCTAAGGGTACTCCCTAAGAAATTAACCCCCAAGCGGAAGTGTGAAAACCTAGCCGGAAGCTGAGGGGCACCTGGCTGAGGTGACTTGAATAGTGACTTTGAGATATGTGGGGCTCTACAAGGATGAAAGAACCCTTTTGCCTAGAATCTCATGGGAACAACAATGATAACACCAAACATAGCTGTAGTAAGTGCGATTCAAAGCAACAGAACGCGCAGGGCTCCCGACAAAGATGGAGTCATTGCGATGGATAGGCGTAATCTTAGGGATTTAGGTGGACAGAGCGACAAAATCACGACTTGCTAGAATGCTACGATACAAGTGTAACCCCTGAACGACAGAATAACACGGCACGACTGAATGCTCTGTGGTGCGATAAGCACCCAGAGCTAACGTACTTTTCGTGTCAACGTCTGCGAAACCATGCTGAAGTATTCCAAAAAAGGGACTATGTAGGAAGTTCGCCTACTCTACGAGAGCCAGAACGAGCCGGCAGCAGAGAAAGATAGGTGACAATACCAACCATGGGCAGGCATCCGATAGAGGACGAGCGATGCTTTATGGCCCGGAGCAACATCAACACCCAGGTTTTTACCAAGCATACAGATCTGGGTGGAATGGTGGAAGAGCTTCGTGGAGCATTTTCCGATGAATAGGAGCTCTGGAAATGACAAACCAACGAATGCATCAACTAGCCATAAAGATAGGATGGGCAAGACAGTACGCGTCCAGCATTCACTGCGTGATTGAATGTATAAAATCTGGCAGGATGCCGCCAAGCTTCGAAAGTTCGCGCGCGAACTCCGGATCCATTATTACAGACTTAACGAGTCACATCCGCTGACCATCAGACTTTAAGAGAAGTCTGGAGTTGAGAGAGAGGTGGGTCAGAAAAAAAAAGTTTCTCTCTGCCCGATCTAAACTCTTCCAAGACCCTCCAGTTGCTGTCAAACACCCGCCCAAACCAGAGGAGGTAGAAGTCTTTTGGAGAGAAGTCTGCGAAGTGCCACATAGACTTTTCGAAGACTCAGAGAACATAAATAAGAAGAGGAAGAATGCCCAGCCATTACTACCGAAGGGGTAAAAAAAGTATGGAGAGGTATGAAGAACTATTCCTATCCGGGACCAGATGGTATCAAGACCATCTGGTGGAAGAAGTTTCCTTCAACCCATTAGTACCTGGCCCGTATTTTCACTTTAAATATTAAATCCAAAGGGCCAATTCTGGAGTGGTTCGTGGAAGGGCGCACAGTACTTCTGCTGACAATGGGCAACTTAGCTGAACCAAAGAATTACAGGCCAATCAATTGTCTGAACACACTGTATAAGATATTTACAGCTTTCCTGAATGATAGGATTGTTCGAGCAATCGGACATGTGTGGCAGGAAATGTATGAACAACGCGGAACAAAGAAAGGCGTAGCAGGACGTTGGGAGAACCTGCTTATCCGCAAGTCGTGAGTTACACAGAGAGATTAATGCTACTTTGGAAAACCAGATTTTCGATCTCATTTGAAAAAAATCGTGTGACAACTAACAAGGTGATTTTCTAAAGAGGTGTCTTTCAGAGCGACTCCATGAGCCCACAACTCTTTTGCCTCACATTATTGCTACTATCTCTAACACTTCGCTTTAAACGGGTTCTTAGAAGTTTAAGCTGATAAAAATTTACATGAGCTCATCAGAGTATATATTGAAACTGAGGCTCAATTTTTTTTATTAATTGACGAAAATAAAAAATTTTTTTTTTTGACTTTTGAAGAGTACCATTTCCAAGAGAATGCTCAGATTTATTCTTAAATACCCAAAATAAGTAGTGGAACAATCCAGTACAATTTTCCAGTCCGGTAAAATAAATTAAAAAATGTATTTAATTTGTTATAAACAAATAAGTGGATGAAAATGGTTTCATATAGTTTGACGGTGCATGGTCACTTGATTCTCACTGGATTTCCTTAATTGATCAACAAAAATAATTTTTGCGTCATGCCCGTGAGGATTCGTGAATGATCAATCATTATTATAAACAAATAAAGAAAACAATTTTTGCCTTCAGCTATTGGTGACGAAAAGAATAGTCATTTTCCATGGAATTAACTCCATAGAGCTCGTGAATGACACTCAGTTATCATATCTGCTCATATAATAACAATTCGCAATTGTTTTAACGATTTTTGGTAACAATTGCATTATTCGGCTATTTTTTACTCACACAAAAAACTCCGTTATTTGGATTTATTAAACTGTTAATGACTGATTTTCAAATAGCGTTAGGGTATTTGGGTTTGTTATAAACAATTTCATGAAAAATTACTGATCTTTTATATTCGTCATGGAATGAATAGCGCTTTCCAAATATAATTAACTGCAGATCACTAATTGATGACGCACATTCATTATCTTCGATCATTCAATAACACTTGTTGACTCTTTAAACAAATGTAATAAATAAATACACAGTTTCACCATTTTTCGATATTCTTACTTTAGTTTCAGAACTGGATTAACTTTGAATGACCAATTTTTTAACCCAATAGTTATCGGCATCAACAATTTCATGAGAATAATATTAATATTAATTCGACACGCACCGAGCAACCTCCACGTGGCACACTTTTGGTAACGCTAATTCCGGCGGTAGTGAAAACCACAATTTTTCCAGGGTTTGAAAGCATTTAAAAAAAATTAAATTCTGAAAAAAAAACTTTTTAAAAACAAATTTTTTTGGTTAATTTCAGCATCAATTGCGAAAAAGGGGAAAAGGTCGACAAAATTTTTTCTCTATTTTACCCATGATTATGACATGTTCAACCGCAAAAAACGTGACCATTTAATTTCTTCAAAAGTTTGACCGTTTGCAACAAGGAAGCCGCTCGTTAGATTCAAATGTAACTTCGCAGGGGTTTTGGGAAGTTACTCAACTGTAAAAGGCACACTCAACATTAGTAATATAATTAAGATTTCAAATTTAGCCTTTGCTGTTCTGAAAAACCGTAAATTACCGTTTTTTCTGTTTTTTAAATTTATGTCATGGATAAAAAAAAATCGTTTTATTTAAGATCGTGGCAGAATCTTGCAGGAAATTTAATTCCGTTTTGCAGAACTGCTCTTAAATCTTCTGCGCGACCATTGGTTGCTGAGATATCGTCGATTAAAGACAAAAGAGTCCTTTTCAATTTAGAGTTCGATATTTCAGTCAAAAATGGTCGTTGGAAAAAAAACATTTTAAGCGCGTGAAATTGAAAAAAGCAAAGAAATTTGGAAATTGTTTTTTTTACCAATACTTGTTAAAATTTCGCAGATAAAGCAGCTTTGAAAATATGTTTGCCAGAAGATCCCAAAGGTAGAAACTTAAAGCTTAAAAATGTTTTCTTTCAAGATCTTGATAGGATCATTTTTCACCGAGATACAGCATTCTGAAAAATCACTAAAAATTCGGAAATTCTTGTTGACCCTTTAATTTTTTCCATCAGTGTATCTATACTTGGAGATTAAAGATATTCCTAATGCACAGCTAGAGATCCTAGTTGAAATATAGGCCATACTATGAGACTCTTAACACTAACAGTTGTAGGGGTTAAATTTTTTAAGTAGAGGATATTCCAATACGATTTTCCTCTCTAAATTAGCGCACTTATTTTTTATTAATTAACAAAAGTAAATCAAACGAAGACATAGTGGCATTTCTGTAATGTTTCAAGTTATTTAGCATAATCATTTCACAGCAAGTTCTTATCAAGTGTTGACAAAATTAGTGTTATTTGTTGAACAAATAAAGATACAAACAAAGTTTGGTTTTTCATTCGTCCACAAATCTTATGTTTTATGCACCTTAAAATGAAAATTTCTATTTTTTTATGAAATGAAGGTGCAAAATATTATTAAATATTTACAAAATTCCGAAATGTACTCATTTCACTCAACTTTTGTCAATCTGTCTTCAAATAATATTCTTTTGGAGCACTTTCAAATTTGTTTTGCTGATGAATTATTAGTCCTTTTTTCCTCATAATTTTTTATTTGAATATTTTAAAATAGACGAAAGTTTTATTAATGAAACTTAGTAATTATTAAGATAAATACATTTAACTGTTATAAAACATGAACGTTTTGCATTAAAAAAGAACGCAATGTTATAATAGAGAAAAACATAATAAAAAATAAAATCAAAGTATTTATTATAAAACAGCATAAGTTTGCAGAGTGTCAACCTAGACGGAAGAATCGGGAGAAAGTCGGGAGAAACTTTCACCTGAAGAAAACTGGGATAAACCTGGGAGGGAAATATTACACCGGGAGATCTGAAGCCTTCAAATTAATTTTTAGTAGTTCTCGGAGGTTTTAAATTTAAAATTAAAAATAATTATTAAAAATGATAAAACCACGTTGCTAATAAATATTCAACAATAATAATAAGAAAATTAATATTTAAAAAGCTTAAAATTGTAAAATTGCAAAAAATGGAATCATATTACAGCAATTTAGTTGTTTATTATTTATTTTTATTTTCAATTTAATATGTCAAAATTTCCCGATTTTCAGTTGAAGATTGAAACTAATAAATCATTTTAAATGAAAAAATATTTTATTCGAAATTTTTAAGAGTAAATAATACTTCTAAAGAAAGATTTGACGGTTAGAAAAAATTTAAGTTTAAAATAACAAAAACACAAAAATTAAACTATGTGACTGATTTCCAGTGAAACCTCACTAAATCAAACAGACAGAATTGTGTCACTGGCAATCAGTGGAAGTATACTAGTTTCCTTGGTGAAATTCCCTCACTGTTTTCATCGGTATTGTTCACTGGTCATTCATTATCAACAGTCAGTCGTATTCGTCGTTCTCCGTCAACTGGTTTGATATGACACTTATCATTTATCACTTCTATACTAACCTTCAAAGCATAATTCAAAAATAATAAGTTTAAAAAAATAAATGGGAACTGGGCTGCAATCTATTATAGGATATGAAACATTTAGTTTAACTGCGGGTAGGTCCGTCCTTTCGCCAACGCGTCGCGTCGCTCAAAGTTTAACGCAAGTGGCCAAGGGACCTGCGGACTTTCAAGCGAAATACGAAATGACAGGAGATTCATTTACTGGCCGCGTGGAACGCTGTATCTCTGGTGTGACATAATACTGATTCAACTAGGGACAACTTCACTGTCTCATTTTAAAAGAGCAATGTATTGGAGGTAATGCCGAAAGACCGATTGCTCGCCCACGGATACTTCTGCCGTCCTGATGAAGAAACTGTACAACTGTATTTGAAACGAACCAAGATATTCAATAAAACGTGTTTACATCTGTAATTTATAAGTTATGAGAGTTTTTGAAAAAGGAACTGTTCTTAGGTAATTCAGACATGTTCTATCCATTAAAAAATAGCGAATTCTAATTATTTATATGTAAAATTGTAGATATGCTAGATATAAATGAACAAAGTCGACGAGAATCCTTAGTAATAAAGACATCTACTCAGATATACAGGAATTCTCATAAACAAAATACATCTGCGCAAATATGCTTGTTTGATTGAGATCTAAAGGATCAGCACTATTCCAAATCCTGGAATTCGTGTAGATATGCTAGAATTTCTACATTGTATTGTTTCTTTCTGAGACATTCTCTAAAATCGCTTGCTTATCTCGACATTTAATTTAAAAATTTAATAATGATTCGCATACTTTAATTTGTCTCTTCATTACGAACCCAAACATATAAAAAAACACATTTATGATCAAAATGCAGTTGCACAGTTTCTTAATAAGGACGGCAGATTTGACGATTGAATGAAGTGCCACTCCCTGTTGATAAAATAAATTTTGCGACAGTAACACAAATACATCAGAAATTAATTCTTAAACTACCAACCGAAGGGTGTAAGAAGAGAATCGTTAGTAGACACGTCTCGTGATCGGTTTTACTTATCCTTTTTGATTTTCCGGTTGAAGTCTGACGTTAATCAAAACTTTAAATCGAAAAGTGTGTCCCTTATCGCTTGTCGGCAATATTAGGAAGTCAATTAAACTTCCATCTGCGAATTAGTTTTGCTATCATTTAAAAGTGTTCCTTTTCTTTGAATGGAGATGGCGACTTAAATTATAGTCTAATATATAAATCTCGGTTTTCGTTCATATTATCCTTGTACGTTAAAACAGTGACTAAAAATTAAATAAATTATTAAATTCAAAGCAGAAATTTGCTTGAGTAGTTAAAACCTTTGGTTTTTTGTGTACTCTAAGTTATAAGATTACACAAGATTTCATGGAACTACGTAAGATTACATGGGACTCTATGAGATAGTACAGAATGACGTAGGATTACATGAGATTGCACAAGATTACAGGGGTTACTAGAGTTTATATAGATTGCATGGGATTAGAAAAGATTGCAAGTAATTACACAAGATAACACTGGATTAAAATGAAATAATGCAAATAATAAAGGACTGTGCCGTAACACATGACAAAATTTGGACAATGATGAGCAAAATTCCTGAAAATAAAATCAAGAATCCCACGATCAAATTGAGACAATCAGCATAAAATGTTCCCATTATTGGACGTTTATTAGAATTTTAAGTTTAATTTTAATCTCCGTTAAGATTATTAAATTTTAACTTACCTGACTAGGATTGGAGGTCATTTCTATTTCAGGTTTGTTTACAATTGTTAACCTTTTGACCATCACAACATTCGTGGGTATCAGGGAGATAGCATCATGGTGCTGTTGCTGTTCCTGTTGGCTTAAATTAAAATTTTTTTTGCCTTGCTAAGGGTGCTATATGAGTGCCAAAACGTTGATGATTACAATTATAGAAATAGTATCATTGATTTAACAACACGATCGCAGGTTAGAAAATTATGAGTACATCCATAATATAACACGTTTACTTCAATCATAAAGAGTGCGAAATACAGTTATTAAAATATTGTAAATAAAACTTATTCATAGTTGTGGTACAGAACTGTAATATACGTATTTCAATTATAGAATGTTGTCATTTAGCAATCAGGGTGTCTAATGATCAAGCAATGTGAAATTCCCGGGTTTTTCGCGGTCAAATTTTTTTCTCCTGACCAACTTATAGGTGTCTTTTTGTAATTTTTGAAAGTCAACTTATACATAGAAATAGGAATTTCAACATAATATACATAGGAAAAATGCATGGTTTAAAGAAAATAATTATTTATCTACACGTACTAAACTTATTTTAGATCACAGACAGAAGTGGTGAATATTAATCTAAAGCACATATTCTAAAACCTTCATAACACGTAAAATAAATCTTTCTTAATTTATGCAGCCCGAATCACAAGTAGTTGCTTAAATGCTATTAAAATCTGATGAATAAAATATAAGTACAATATACTATTATGTGCATATATTTTAGGATGGTTCAACCTTTTAAAGCGTGATGTAAATGAGACTATTAAGAAGGCTGAAGCAGAAAAGAAAAATAATGTTCAAAAAGTTGTAGACAAAAGAAAACGAATTACCAACTTAACTAAGGAAAATTTAAGTGCTTATCAACCTCGTGTCTAATTTGGAAACTATGGCATTTTTATGCGTAAACAGTAACTAAATACAAAACAAAATAATCAGACTTTGTGATTTTAGTATAATTTCCTCGCCGTGCAGGTATATTTTTGAATAATCGGTATAGGCAACTCAAAAAACTATCAATGTCCTATTCCGTTCTGTTCATCATCAGACCACAGCTGCCCAGATCTAGAAGAATAGGATTCTCAGGATACTTTTCTCTAACATCTTTCTTCAAATAATCTAGCATGCGGAAGATAACAGCAGGGCCATCCATTGAAATCTGAACAAGCTTACTTAAGTTTTTGCCTCCAATTGCATCCGTTAATCCTTCCTTCAATTTAATTGCAACCGTGTTGTCGAGGAATACCGAAGAAAAGTACCAAGTTGTGACTTGATTCGAAACGCTATTCCAGAAACGTACAATTAAATCCATCTGCTGTGTCTGGGAAATTGTATTTAAGCTTTCATAGAAGCCCACAACTATATGTCCGGATGTTTCTAACATAGTCATAGTCTATCATAGGCGAACATAGTAACAGCTTCGGCAGCACCGCAATTGCTAAAATGCTTGACATTGTAGTGAAACAGCACAAGATTTCAGCTCTCGTGACTTGATCAGTTGTCAAAAAATTATTTATCATGTCTTCTGACAATTTATTCTTTATTGCAGAGTCTAGGCTACCAGAGTCCTTTGAAGCATTATTGAGACCTAAAAATGAACAATCAATTGAAACGAAATATAAAAATACATTATCATTCAATTTGTCCATGGTTTGTATCCTATCTAAAAAATTAAACATGAGTTTACCTTTGCTTGGTTCTTCTTGAGCAGAAGCAGATACTACTGCTGTTGTTTATGTAGTCGAATTTTGTGTGAGGAAGCGGTCGAATTTTAAGCTTTCCTTTTGGAATTTCAATTTCAAATTATGCTTGCTATCTGTTGCATGACTTATTAGAGCTCTCTTACCCATGGAACTCAAGTCAATGCTTTTTTTACACACATTGAAATAAACTTTAATCGTGAATTTTCTATCGTTATCAACAAAACACGTTTTTGTCCAACCCATGGCTAAAATTTAAATAAAAAATCGTAAAAAATTGTCAATTTAAACTCAATTAAAACTACTGAACCATTAAAAACGTATTAACATTTTTTCCTCACAGTTGTACATAAATTTGGAAAATAAATCCTTACAATAGGTTATCACAATTAGAATAAGTATTCAAAATTAAGCAAATCTGGGAAAATTTGAACTTTTGAATGTTGCAAACGTTAACCCAAAAATTTCTTCCGTTAGTGAAAAAATACTGCAATTCATTTTCTTTTCTTTTTTAAAAATTGTTCAGATTTTCCGCTAGATCGTTTTAGGACTGCGAATAAATTTTTTTCGTTTTTAATTTGAAAAAAATATAATGTAAGAAGAAAAAAAATCTTATGAAAACAAATAATTGTGTGAAACAATGATCCAAATTTCTTTGAAGTTACTATCGAGCTGAGAATACGAAAATTTGTAATTTCATTACAATTAATGGGCTGAAATAGCCCTGAAACATTGTTCCCCTGGATAAAACCCCTAAGATTTCTTCTGCAATATAAAAAAAATGTTCTCCATAATGAAAAAATGTAATATTTTCAAAGGTAGACAGAAAAAATCTTGTAATTCGAAACAGACATAAGACACATTTTTTATAACTTAAGATTCCTATAGTAATTTCAAATATATTCTTAGCCATGATTTACTTGAAAAAGGGTCGATTTTGATGCAATTCTGCGTTTTTATCAGTTTCTACAATTTTTGCTGACCGGTTTCATTCAAGTTTTTCATAATTTTCAGGTAAATTAAAAAATGTGTTTTTTTGTACGTCATTATTTAAGATTTTTTCAGTCACTTGCTATAAATATTTTTAATGTTTTCACTACGGGGAATATTTTATTTAAACTTTAACAGAAGTCATATGTATATTATTGCTGGTAAAAAATGTTTAATGACCATTTCAGACCACTAAATTTCATAACATTACAAACTTTTGTAATCTAAGCCCCGATAGTCTTCGAACATTATTTTTTGTTTCATAACACTTAGGACTTATTCTAGTGGAAGCTTCTAATGTGTCCCCTAAGGGATTACATTTTTCTTGCACTTTCTTCCCTATCGTGTATACACCTCTCATGCACTTACTTGGTGGTGGGAGGGGGACCTACACTTTAAGGTGGGTTTTGAACCACCAAGAGCAACAGCCTTAAGTACTTAGAGAACCTTTTTTCTCTAGAGGTACCGGTCACACAACTCTCCGGAGATGAACAACTCCCTTGCTAGGCTAGTGTTCACCGCATGGGCCACCGCACGCCGACAGAGTGAAACAATTTTTAGCCTTTACTTGGTATTTAAACAATCAAAATCTAAGAAAATAAATTTGAAACCTGGAGCGGTCAGCGGAACATCTAAACAATTTCTTAAGAAAATAAATAGAATAAAGGCATTTTTTTTACCAAAAGGATAAAATTTAGGGGGTAGTCTATGCAGAATTCGAGAATTAAAATTTTTACTGAGCATCTTAATGTGGTAACGTCTCATTATGAATATTTTCTAATGAAGTTATTGAATTTTGAGGTTGCAACTTTTATTCAGCACTTTTGATGAAAGAAAAATTGCGTTTTATAGACATAATTTTTATCTAGAAAGTTGAAAATAATACCTTCAACAATAACTTTAATTGATAAAATCAAAATAATACACCTAAAATAGTAAATATACTTTAAATATATACAAATAGTAAAACTTTTTGACATGAAAATATATACATTACTCTTCGACATGGAATTAAAAAACTGAACTTACCTTACTTATTAATATTATGGTCTCACCAATCAAAAAACATTTAGGCACTGTATTTTATTAATTAATGATCTAATCATTAGAACTTGCACTAAAAAAAAAGAATAATCTATTTTGTAACAAACGTAAACCATTAAATTTAGCCTCATGGCCAGATGCCGGTATAATCTTGTTTTGAAAACAGCCGAGCATCGACAATACCACGTTTACAATTGGTGGCGAAAATCGGTAGGATAAGCGTAAGAAGGTACTTTGTGACTGTAGATAGAGTAGAAATGGAATGAAAAGAATATAAGATCAAAAAAGTAGATTTTCGACAAAATGCAAAAAACTCCCGGTCAAAAATGAAATTCCCGGGGTTTTCCCGGTTTCCCGGTCTGCTAGACACCCTGGCAATACACTCTGTATGACAGATTTACCCGGCTCACTTTATTTTGTTTACCACAGGCGCATATCCCTTGTGCCTGCGCACCTGTCTTTATGAACAAAAAGAATCGGATGATCAAAACCGAAAATCATGTATTGCTGTACCTATACCAGCAATAAAATATAATGAATCTAGTTATAAATATTGTTGTCCCGCCAATTTATTTCTATCAGTATTTAAAAATGTTTCTTTTCATGGTTCGGTAATAAAAACAAAAAATACGAAATAAATAAAAAGTAAATTATTTATAGGTGAAACTTTTGTTGTCAGAGAAAAGGAAGGGGATTTGGTTTGTTGTCTTATTACTTTTTATTTCTTCTTTTATTTTTTTTTTGGCTACAGGGAGAAGTTCTTTTTCTTTTAATTTTTAATGAAGAAGAGGAATTTTTTCAGATTGCAATGGGAACATTTTATACTGATTTTCCAAATTTGGTCGTTGGATTCTTGATTTTATTTTTAGGAATTCTGCTCATTAACTTGATTAATCGACATTAATTAGGATTTTAAATTTCATTTTAATTTCATTTAAGATTCTTCAACTTTAATTTGGATAATAATTAATCTCGCATGTACTCGTAATTAAGAAATGAAATTAATATTGTACACTTATTTTAAAGATCTATACTAGATTAAAGAAGTAATTGAGTTCATGTGTTATTTCATTTATTTTTAGGAAAATCATAATGGGTTTGTATATTTTTAGATACTATTTTTTATTGGTAAAATTAAAATATTCTTAAAAACTTAATGTAATTACAAAAGGAAATTTTGAGTGATAAGTTAAATTTTCTTAATAATAGAATTTCAAAATTATACTTTTTAAATTTTTTTTTGCATGAAAACAAGTCTTTGCTGATTGACTGTAGACGTGGAAGTAGTGTGCAGCCAGTCAGCTTTCCAAGCAATTCAACCAAGATTGTTTGGAGCGATGTTAGTTGAATCAGGTTTTCACACTTTTTAAAACAAAATCTTCTGTCAGAAATGAAGTACGCAAAAGAAATTTTAAATGTATACTATAATGTTTATAATTATATGCAGTATTTAAGAAATATACTTTTACCTGAAATGCATACATCTACCCTATCATTTTAATATGCACATAGTGAAAAGGAATAAAAGGAAAATCTTTGAATATGGTTAAAAGAAATTTAAAACGAGCAGGTAAGACAATAATTTAGTAAAATAAATACAAAGAATATAAAGACTATGAAGGTACTATGTGGAACTGAATTTTATTTTGGTTCTAGGTACTTTTAGTTTAGTGGGTTTTTGAAAAGTTTAGACGTTGTACCAAAAAAACTATATTTAAAGGCTTACAAGGAATTGCATAGATAACCAGGGATTTTAAAGTATTTTATAGCAGAGTGTACACCAGATTACAAATGTGTTTAACCCCTCGAACTCGCCTCTAAAATCAGGAGTATACTTTAAGTCAAGAATGTACACAACTTTTTGATTATAAAACTAAAAGAATTAGCATTGTGTAAAGTACTGTGTCGTTTTATATGCATACTTAAAATACAAGTACATTCTGCTGCTTTAACTTACACGCTCTCATGTGAATTCTGTTCTTCGAATATTTTGTCTTAAATGCATACATCTTTAAATTATTGAGGCAGTAGATTGACCCATAAATATCAATACATCGTGAAAATTATTATAATTTAACCCTTTATAGTTGTTAGTTGAATAAATGCACAAGTTTATTTAATTAATAAATTGTCTAAGGTAACAATAATGTAATGTAACATAGAATAAAATGATATATTTCTGCTATCTCATCTTAACGTAAATAAACTTAAAAAACATAATATAAAAAAAATAACAATAGCAGTAATTATTACCATCCAAAGTTAAAAACGTAGCACCTTCTCACCTCATATTCAGAACTAACATTTAGGAAAGATAGTGATCAATAAGGTACTAAATAATTTCCCAAAAATTTAACATATCTTTAAAATATTTCAAATTGGAATTGATATTCGCATTAAAATTGAAATATCAGTTTTATGCAGTGTCCAAAACATGCGATGTCGTAATCTCATTCTTAATTTCCTTGAAACTGGATGACTTTTATAAGACAATTTTTATTCGTTTAATCCATGCATTTATAATCTCAAGATGCTTCCTGTTTCATTGATTTTTTCTTAGCTGGATAGCTTTTCTTACTTCGGTAGAACATGAAAATGTATTCAAAGTCCTTTTTTTATACTTTTCTCCATGAGAAGGTATTGGTGTTATGTGAAAAAGTACTTTTGCGCATTTTCGTTGAGGCCCTCTGAGTAAAAAAAAATAGTTTTATACGTCAGTGACTGTCAGCCTTTTATGGTTATTATCATTGTCGCTATGTTCACCTGTGAACACGATAAATTTAGAAAAAATTATCGCGTTCAATTGCGCTTTGGCACTATTTACAAGGATGTACGAAGAAAGGACAAATCCCTTATCCAATCCTTTTCGATGAAAATTTAAAAAGTAAGAGCATTTTCAAAGTTGCCTAGACCATTTTTTTTAAGATTTAAAACTGGGATGTACGACCATTTGTAGTACTCAGTAAAACAAACAATTTATCGAAGTGACTTTCATCGGTAAAAATAAAATTATTAGAGTTATAGGATTTTCGAAATAAAAAATATAAAGAAACGAAAATGATTCTTTTTGCCAAACCACGCACGATAAGATGAAAGTGAAGAAAATAAAAATGTTGCTTTTTGGAAGCAGTAGAAGAGTATCCTAACAACGTTTTGAATTTTCTTGAAAAATCTAAAATTTAAATTTGGATGATAATCAAAATAATAAAACAGCAAAAAGTCTAAATCAAAACATACAAATTAGAAAAATTAAATGTTTAGGCAAACTATCAACTACGAAAATAATAAACCGACAAAAGTTGTTTACCAAAAAAAAAATTATAAATTTGTTATTATTAACTTTCAAAAAGACTTGTATGTTTTGTTTAAAGAGACATTAGAAATAAACAAATCACATTTTTGAACAAAAAGACATGAGGTGAAACAAAACGTTTAATAACAAAATTGTTTTTAAATTGGATCTGGCAACTATCTTTCAACCTTTTTTTCTCGCGAGACACGTGATGATTTGATCTTTAACTTTAAAAGTCCTATGCTAACATGTGGTTATTGTACAATGAACGAGCGCTTAACGCGCAGTATATACATTATTTAGGGCGGAATGCGAGATAAGTATATCATAGAGCGCGAAGCGACAGGTCCAAGCAGTGCGAATCCTGAGCGCATTCAAAATAGCGAGACGCGCGCGCAGTGCGAGATGAGAATTATGAAATTTTTTCAAAGATTTTTCTGAATTCACAACACATATTTATTCTCCTGAAAAACTGTAAAACGGCGCTTGTCTCTTTTCTTTATGCATTACCACGCATCGCGGAGTAACATAGAACAATATACTTTTTTCAGAAGTTAAACTTAGTTTCTTTAAAAACTTTTTGAATTTTGTATTCAGTCCTTTTATATATACTTTTTTATTTATTTAAGGTACAATAAAAAGGTACAGCAATTATTCCTAATACAGTGTTTGAATAATTTTTTTCTAATACTTATTATAGTTGTGATCAAAAATTATTATTTTTTGTTTATCGTCACATTTCTCATTAGGGTAGGCACTTCTACAATCAAAATTAGTAGGGGAGAGGAGGTTAATTTGGCGTGGAGAAAAAAAGGGCGGGTAGGTTGACGCAGGTGCACCACTTCAGAAAATTAAGAATAACCAATTATATTTTTTCTGAAAACAGGATTTTTCTTTCGATCTCTCTAATAGCTTATCTGAGAAAGCATCCAAACGGTAAACGGAAGTTTCGCGCTTCGATTCCCAGTGGAGAGGAATGAGAAGATCTTTTTCAGAAAAATATAATTTACAAATTTAAAAAATTTTTTTTCTATCTTGTCAGAAAAGAGGATAAGTATTTTCTGCTTTTGAGGAGTTAAGTCGATCGATAGTTTTGATTTCTGTTTTTTCAGATTGTGTAACGATGTCTACAGTGATCGATAGTAACTAACTCTGACGATAATACAGATTCCTTTAGATTAGCCAACTTTTATCATTAAGCTCCTAAGACCCATTTACTCATGATTCACGTTTGATTAAATTTTTTTAGATCTCGTTTTTCTTTAAATTGAAAGCATTTTAATTATTAAAAAAGGTTCAATATATATGCTGAATTATACATAGATGTTACTGTATATTCCTTGTGATATTTTCAAGTGGTTAAGTTCAAACGCTTAAAAATCATAACAAATATTTTGCAGATTCTTTTATTTTGCAGCCTTTCAATTCAAAATAGTACTCCATTACGCTGAATTATTTAACAGCATGAACCACCTGCATGTACACGTGGAAATGCATCTAAAAGAGACGCGCAACTGTCTGCCCAACTCATTACGCCTCGTTGGAAGCGTAGCGAGATGTACGATCGAGTTATGGTTGTTAACGCTCATCGTATAATCCAATGTCAACAATGCGAATTTCCTCTCAGGAAAATGCGAGTTTAAACCAGCAAGAGGTTGAATATCTTGTTTTCGTAACTGTGTTTTCCAGGCTAGCGTCCTGTTAAGAGAAAAGTTCGCAGCTGGCACCGAGCTCAATTCAATGAGTTCAATTCCAAACATTTTATCAATTCAAAAAACATTCTAGAAATTTTAAGCAACAAAATTAACAATTGAAAATTCTTATTATTTAAAAATATTTTAATCATTTTACAAAAAATGAATTTTTGAACTTTTTAAGGCGATTCTGTCATTATACGCTTATTCCACGCAGAATTAGAAATACGTTTGAATTAATATGGCAAACAAATTTTTTTAAACTTTTCTTATTTCCTCTCTAATTCAAAAAAAATCAATGTGGTATAATGTAATAAAATTCAGAAATGAATGAAGCGAATAAAGTATGCCACAATAACTTTCGAACCAGATTTTATTCACAGATTAGCTTAAAAAAAAAACTGTGATGATTAAATTTTTAACGCATTCCACCGTGATTTGAGTCACTGAGAGGAATTTCGCATAGCAGATCGATCCGCTGCTCAACTGCAAAAGGAGCGTAATAAATTCAACGTGCTCGTGGTTTTTATTTGTAATCTGCCGGAATAAATGCGAGATCTCGGTCACTGTCGCAGTGACTGCCAACTCCCGGTCGAGATAAATTTGTGTTTAAAAAAAGTCACCTGTATACAGCTTTCGCATACTTTGTCTTATTCCCAGTGGATAAAGAAACTGTAATTTTTGTCAGACTAAATCTTAAATTTCATATTGTGATCCAGCGCTGATTTATATAATTTATTTGTCGAAATTGAAGGTTATTGACTCGAAAAAAATAAGGACAACTTATAATAAATATATAACTCTAACGTAATCTTCGCCTGTGTCTTTAACAATTCTTTTAAAAAAATATCGTTAAAATCTTATTATTAGATAAATATAAATTTTCTCAAAATAATTTAGGTATAAAACTCGAAAATAAAAAAATATATTATTATGATTTTTCTATCATAACCTTTTAAAGCTGCGGTCTTTAGGAATTTACTCAACAACCGTATTTTGATAGTTCTTCAGTAATTGTTGAAAGTAAATATACTTGATTTGAATTGGACACGTAAATTAAAATCTAATATTTGGTTTATTATTAACTTAATCTCTGAAGATCCTATTTTAAGTTTTTACGTGCAATGGAATACATGAGAATGACAACTGAATAAGTACCATGTTAAGTTAGCACTTTGATATACATAAAATAAAGTATTCGAGGTGTGAATTTCAAATTCTTCTTATCTATTTATCATTTTCACGCCTTTAATTACTCTAGTATATATTTATAAAAGCTCATGTAAAACCAGGTAAAGCACAAAATATGTCTGATGGAAGTGATAAGTTAAGGAACATATTTGTATGATTCTTACTTTTTTTACGGTTTATTTCGTTTCTCTTCACTTTTTTATGGGAAAAAATCGTTTAACATGGATCGGGCATGTTGAGAGAATGAAGGATGGACGACTAACGAAACAAGTGAATAAAGATAAAGTAAATGGCAGCGTGCCCAGAGGCAGACCGCGGAAAGAATGGTTAGAATGTGTGAATGAGAACCTAGTTAGAAGGGACATAAGAAGCCATAGAAACGCGAGTGCCTGCATGAAAAAATGCATGGACGTTAAAGAAGCTAGAGAAGTATGCCAGGACAGAAAAGCATGGCGAGAAATAGTTAATGAGAAGAGTGTCTTTAGAATGAATGACGGCTGAAAGAAAAGACCTTGGATACTAATGGACCCAAGTGGGGAACCTCACATGACGACTTTGTCAGGATCATCACTTGGGGTGATTGCTAGAGAGATTGATCAGCAACCTGGGTCGGAGCAGTGTTGCGGACTAAACGTGTTATTTAAATAAATAACACGCGAATTCTACGTCAATCTAAAAAATGTTATAATAACCCCTTCCTCACACTACTCCCCTCCACACCGAGTGAGTCACGCCTACCCCGAAAGGGAAAAGGCTTAATAGTTTATTAATAATAATAATAATAATAATAATAATAATTACTGATGCTTAGTTTAACTATGGTTCACGAAATGAATTACATTTTTTTTTTAATTGATTCGAAAAATAGCAAAATAAAATATTTTAACTCAATTTTCTGGATGTTCGTTGACTCAAGTAGATCACATAGAAAAAATTATTTCCATTACTTTTGAATGATTTAATTATAAAAACGTGAAAATTACGTTCTTGCAACCACATAGGCAGTATATAAAGTTGAAGTTATATATCCGATCAGGAGAAATAAACGCCAACATATCTATTGTCCTCGACAGAAATTCCAACGTTAATTAAAAATTAAACAGTTAATTATTGAATATTTATGACATTAATTTTAATGATAACTTAACAATCCATTCTCTGTACAAACCAAAATTGTTTCAGTAGAGTGAGAAAGCTATCGATCATGTTATTTTCATTGAAACTAATCCATATCAAAAATGTGTCAATCAGTAAATATATTGCGTTTTTAATTCACTTCTGTTGAGAGCAATATATTTGACTAAGCATCCGATTGCAATCATATAGCACTCACCAGTTTCAATATAAAACTAATGCACAAACAAAACACAAAATAAATGTATAATTGAATATATGGGCGTTTTCAAAACTGCAGATTAGAAATTAATAATAATAGTTATTAATATAATAAGAATTAATAATAATTAAATAAGTAATTAATCATTAATTAAATAAATAATTAATTGCCTAATAATTAATAATAATAGTTATCAGTTCTCATTTATATATAAGCGTCGGTCGAAACACATAATGGGAAATCGAAATTTAAAGTATGTGCAAAAGTCGCGCATTAGGACCCTAAAAAGTGCAGGTTATTTGGTGACAATTGATGAACGTTTTCTACATGCGCGTTAGCGAAATATGCTTTAAAAATTCTTATTTTCATACTGTTCTTGATTTTTGTATATTTCAATTGTTGTTTGATTTTCAAAGCCTTAAACATTTATCCAAATTTTTACAGTTTTTCACTCAAGATTCGTGGTAGCGAATCGTCGTCAAGTAGACAAAATGCTACCAAGAATCCTTTTCTGAAATGATCATCCATTTTATACCTTTTGTGGATTTTTGATGCAATTCTTAGCTCATTTTAATCAAACTTGAACACTGACTAACCAGCTCTTAAAAAAGAAGTTAAAATGTGATTTTATAAGAATGTCCTAGAAACGGTGAGAAAAATACAAAAAAACGTAAGAACAACAAATTTTCTACCTGTGCTCACCTTTACATTCTAATCCATTAAACCAATTTGTAACAAATTTTAACGAGAAGTCATTAGCAACAAACTCTTGATTTTTTTGCAGGAATTTTCCATATATTGTAGAGTTTTTTAAAATTTACGCGTCTATTTAAAAAATGTATAATCTAGAGATAACAAATATGGAACAATTTTAAAAACTATGGAAGACCTCGAAATTTTTTGCTATATCTACGGAAATTATTTTTATAAATACTGCTTATTAAAATTTTATGAAAGTCGATTGAATGGATTAGACTGCAGAGGTAAGCACTATTGGAAATTTAATTTTTTAGAAGCATAGAACAATAATGCGTTTTTTATTCTAGACAAAATGAATCAAATTTATCAATTTAATTAATTTATAACGGGAATTATTCAAATAATTTAATTTTGCATTCGCACAACTTACTTTGCGTTTCCCGTATTTCTTAGTGGCTGGAGTTCAAGTTCCGCTGAAAAACAGTCATGCTCCCAATAGAGGATTCTCCTTAAGTCATAAAAATATAAGATAGCATGTCACATCTGCAAAACGTCACATCTACAACATGCCACATCTGCGGCATTTTATAACTGCGGCATCTACACCTAGCGGCATCTCTCACTAGTGGAAAGGGATTCGACCAATACTATTTCTATGGCCAGTCACAGGGGTGCGTTCCCGCCTCGAGACGTCGGAAAATAGATAGGGGTGTCACCTTATACTATTTTTGTGATCAGTCACAGGGGTACGGTGAGATTTACCACAAAATTTTTAGCCGCTAGTTAGAGATGCCGCAGTTATGACATGCAGCAGATAAGGCATGCCGCATATGTGACATGCCGAGGGTGTGACATGCAGCAAGTGTAACATGCCGCAGGTGTGACTTGTCGCAGAGAGACTTGCCTCATGTGACTTGACAAAGATATCCTTACTTTCTTGTGATTTGTGCTTGTTCTTATGTGCTTGCTTCATTATTTTCATACCTCCGAGATCCACATCAATTCTTTTTTTATTAACGGTATTCAGTTTTCTGTTAACATTTACTGTACAGTCCCTTGCCATATTATTATACTCATACTGAAAATCCACTATTACTTTATATTTCCTTTTGCTATTATGAACTTTTTGTAGATATGTTGGTAGAACTGGAGTTTTTGAATTTCGCGGGTACTTTTATCGTTTTGGCAACACTGATAATGTTGGTAATCGATTGCGCACATCGATTATAAGCCAAGAAAACTTCATTTTAAGCATGAGTCTAATAATATGGCAAGGGACTGTATATTCGTAACCTGTTTTGTGTGTATTTATAACTGTTGAGATTTTTGGGTAAATAATTAATTCTAAGGACAATAAAAATATAAGAAACTTTTATTCAGACTGCTCTCAGCGCTGAACGGTGAAACACTACTTACAACTTTCATGTTTTGAAGGCGCATTATATAAAATGACCACGAGAGCTTTGTGTCTATACCATTGACATTGTTATGAATGATGTAGGTAAATAATGTAAAGCGAATATTAGAGTAAGTAAATAAGTATTTTAAGTCAATTTGAATCTTTAAACTCAACAATAATGAAATCTGGATTAAAGAGGAAAACCAGAAACTTCACTTCTTATTGAAATTTAAGTCGTTACGGCGGGATGCAACTCGAATCCTTGAACTATATTAAAGCTTGAAGAGCCTAGCACTGCAGACAAAACTACTGAACAGCTTCTTTGGAGCGAGCTTATGTTCATTTCTTGATTTCTTAATACTCATTAGACAAACTTCACACAGTAAAAACTCAAGCTTATTTAGGGAAAAAATCACAATTAGTTTCGCTCTAAAATATACGTGAACGCTAATAAATAAGATGAAATATATTTTTCAGAATATTTCAAGCTTAGAAAAAACAGTTTTACGAAATATATTCTAAAAATATTTCTATTTTCGCTGTTATTCTGGTATCGTTAAATTTTTTTCAATTTTTTAGGGTAAAAGAAATGAAAAGATTTTCTCAAAAAGCAAGAGAAAAATTGATATAGCAGAAAGTGTGTTGCTTATCAAATATTGCCCGTTTAAAATATTTCTCAACTGTTTTAAAAATTTATTTGCTTTAGAAGCAGTTCTCATATGACTTTATCATGCCTAATTATTATGAATATCTTCGGTAATTTAATTTCAAATATTTGATGTCAAGCAAGTGCTTTAAATTATTATTTTTATTGAGTATATTAATAACATCAATCAAGTTATAACATAAGTAATATTTGCATATGTTAAAATAGAATGTTTCCAATTCAATAAAAGATGTAAAATAAACAAAATTTACCTCAATACCATGTATTGCTTATTTACATTTTCTCGAATCCATTTTCGGAATGAGAACGCTATGATCGAAAAGCTGAAAAAAATAAAAAAAAGTCAGCTGTCATAATCGTAAAAGAAAAGACAGTCTCTAGATTTACGGAGATTCTGTGCCTGAAAAACAAATACTTTCTGCCTATGTATTGGCAAAGAGAAAATTGGATTTCTTTGTATGAAAAATAAAAATTGTTTTTTTTATACGAAAAAATTATTTTCAAAAATCTGCATGCTTCGCGGGTACATGTTTGAACGCACCTACGACGCACAATTTATGGTTCTACGCTTCGCGCTTGATAATATATTTGGCTCGCGCTTCGCGCTTGATGATTCATTTTAAACGCATCATCTTGCCTTTTCAGTGCCTTTTAAAATTACAGGTCAAAGCATTGACGACAGTCATTTGGTGATTGAGATGTCGGCTTTAGCGAACACATTCTCATCACGTGTCTCATGCTGCGCACTCAATTTGTCGACAATGCGAACTTTTCTACATTATCTTCAACTCTATTATATCAATTGCTGTTTAGGATTAGCACAAATTTTCGTTCTAAGAATTCAGTTTAATCGATGTTGACCTCGAGTGTTGCGCGCGCACCTATTGAGCGTAACGCTGACTATCGATCAAATGAAACGATCGATTGTCTCGCTGTTTTAAGGGTAGCAAGCGACGGTGAGTTGAGTTGGAGCGTTAGTTGCTTTCGGTTGGTTTTCGTCGTTAACCATTATAATTAAAGGCGTCTCAAACAATTTCATATTTGGAGGGAATTCGAATATCTCGTCGAATGTTCATATCTTTAGGCAATCGAGCCTATTCGTTTTGTAAAATTGTTGTGAAAGTGAATACAATAAATTAAGTATTATTGTGTGTGTTAAATCAAAGTGTTTGTGTACAATTCATTTCCGACCCACGTCAACGCCGATGGACACACTCTTCAGTGTTTGTTCGTTATAAGTTTAAAATAGAAAAGGACAAGTTCGTTTCTAAACAATTGCATAATATATTTATTTGTGATAATGCATTTTTATTGCCTTATTTTTAATATTAAAAAAATATGCATTCTATTAAAATAAAAATTATTATTAAACATTTGTTGCAACTTGTGTCGCTTTTTCCATAAATTTGATTTGTTTATATTTAAGTTAGATATAATTTAGACGAAACATGTTCTTAAATAAAATTTTATTGTACCTTGTGTCTTTTTCCAAAAAGTTTACTTATTATTTTTAATATATTTTCATAACCACGCAGTTTCTAATAAACTTATAGATATTGTTTGATTAAACAATTGCTGCCTTTTAATTTTTTCGGTTCTTGTGTCGTTTTTCCAAAATTTAATTTGTTTATTTTTAACCTTTTTTTACGATTGAACAAAAATCTACTCATTCTATCTAAAAATGATTAATAAAAAGGAAGACCCTCTTCGGATCGTTTGTCAAGAAATGTAATGTTTTTAGTTTGAATGTTATTTTTTCTTGCGATCCAAACAAAAACTACGTACCCTATAAAAATTTATTCAGGAAAAATTTGAATGAGCTTTCGCTATTTTTTGGAAGAGCAACCTTTGTCTATTTCTTTTGCATAGCTTGTGTCGTTTATACGAAAATTAAATGTTGTTTCTTGTTCTTTTTTTACAAATGAAGAAAAAACTGCGGACTCTATCAAAACATGATTATTAAAAAGGACCTCGCCCCGAACACATGTTAAAAAAGGTCCCGATCGAATTTTTAAAGTGTTTGATATTTTTTAGTTTATGCTTTCCTGATCAAAAAATCCTAATGGCAAAAACTCAAATTATTAACAGTTTTTGCGCTGCGATGATTTAAAAGTCAGATCTTAGTACATATTCCACTCAGAGTGGAATATATCACATAATTTTATTTCCACCCTTTGCATTACTCTCGTGCAAGTTCATGTAGAAAAATAATTGCAAGGACGAACAATGCAATGTAATCGCGTTGGAAGTGATATGCGCTAAGCGTTCCGGTGATGCGCTAAGCCTTTATCAACACGCTAAGTGGTCATATAATTGCGTGTTATCTAACTTCAAACGCGAAATTCGGTTTCTAGTATGAAGAAGCGTTTGGTTGTCTGAATCGGTGATAAAAATAGCTCATCCCCAACCACATCACAAAAGATACTTTCGTTTGAAAGATTTCATCCTAAGTTCGTCGCAAAGAGTTAAAGTTGAATAGCCACACAAAAGAATTGATACCCAGCGTTGCGATTTGGCAATGATCAACCAGTTTATGTCAAACACTCTAAAGCTCTTTTCACAGAATTCTTCTTTAGTGTCAACGCTTCCATCGTAGCGTCAACGCCAAGCGTTTGATAAAAGCACTTAGATAACAAAATAAACTCCCAGCGTTCCTGTTTAGCGTTGATTCAACAGTTTTAATCAAGCAGTCTAAAACACCTTGTGAGAAATGCTTATCTCATTCCAACGGTCCCACTTTAAGTATAACGCTAAGCGGATAAGAAAGCTTCCAGCCAACAAAATCAAGTCCCAGCGTTACTGTTTTGGCTCGGATTAAAGAGTTTAAGGCAATTAGTCTAAACCACCTTATAAGGAATACTTATCTCGTTATTACGCTCCCACTTTCACTTCAACGCTAAGTGTTTAATAAATCACCCAGGCAACAAAATTAACTCCCAGCTTTGCTGTTTATAAGCTGTTTTAGACTACTTGCCTTAAACTGGCTAATTCGAGCCAAACAGCAACGCTGGAAGTTAAAATTGTTGTCTGGATTCTTTCTTAAACGCTTAGCATTAAAGTTAAATTGGGACCGTTAGAACGAGATAAGCATATCTTACAAGGTGTTTTAGACTGCTTGTTTGAAACTAGAGAGGGTAGGATGGAATCTTTGGTACAAAAGAAGATTTCTGTAAAAGGTGCGTTAGAGTGCTTGACATAAACTCGTTGATCAGTGCCGAATTGCAATGCTGGATATCGATTCCTTTGTCTGGCCATTCAACTTAAGCGATTTGCGACAAACTTAAGATTCACTCTTTCAAACAAAAGTAGCGTTTCTCATGAATTTGTGAAATAGCTACGTTTATCGTCGATTTAGACATCCAAACGTCTCTTGATAATAGAAATCGAATTTTGCGTTTAAAACTCCATAACATGAAATTATACGAGCGCTTTGCGCGATGCCTAAGCGCTTAGCGCTTTGCCCGAACGCTCAGCGCCTATCAGTTCCAACGCAATTATATCGCATTGTTCGTCCGTGCAACTCTTTTTCTGCATTAAATTGCACAAGAACAATGCAAAGGGTACCAAAATCTGAGTTTTAATTCATCGTAGCACAAAACTGTTCATGATTTGAGCTTTTGCCATAATGATTTTTTAATCAGAAGACGATAAACTAAAAAATAGCAGAAACTTTTAAAATTCTAGGAGGGCCTTTTTCACCATGTATTTTGTGCTGGTTTTTACAACAACAATATTTTACAATATTTTTCTTTCTGATAAGGGGGGCTGCTCTACCAATAACCTTCATACATTCGTTTATGCGTCTATCTAACTCCTCATCTATCTTTCAATCCCTAGTAAATAAGCTGCCAAGGTATACCACTTTATCAATTTGTATAATTCTCTCATAATTTAATACAATGTTGCATATTGTTTTCTCACTTTTTTCTTCGAACACCATAGTTTTTGTTTTATTTACGTTACTTTTGAGGCTCATCCTCTTCATCCTTGCATTCAGTTAATTCAACATTCTTTGCAAGTCTTCGATTGACTCTGCCCAAACAACCTTATCGTCTGCGAACGCTAACCCACGTACCCTTATTGTTGCGAGATCCACACCTTTTCGTCGAAAAGAGCTATTTTTAAATACTTTTCCTGGTTTGCGAACTTGTTCTTTCTTTTTAGGCCTTTAAAAAGTATGCTATAAAAGGGTCAAATCTGATCAATCTTACGAAAGTTATCGTGCCTACACGGTGCAGACTACAGACTAAAGACTGCAGACTGCAGACTGCAAACAGACAGAAATTTTCGTAAAGATCGTTTTCTCTCACTGAAGGTGTCTCAAAACGTGGAGTTTTGATGAAAAACAACAAAGTAAAATTTTACATAAGACCAATACCTTTTCATTAGATTGAGAATGTAAAAAAATTTCTTACACTGAAAAAATTCCTTTAAAGAAGGTTCGTAAACCTTTTTTCTATCTTGAGTTTTTTTCATTGCTGAAATATGAATAAAGTCGGCTATAATTGTATTTTTCGTAGAACGATAAAATTTTTTAATATGTTGTGCCAAAATTTCGAAAAAAAACGTAAGATAGAGATTTGCGCTTGTAAACATTAAAAAAAAAATTTTAAGTGAAAATACTTTGGCCTTTTTGTTCGTATTTCTTCTTAATGTTGCAAAAATTCAAATTTATTTTTTTATTACAAATAAATTTAATTTTCTCTTTTTCAAGACGCAGGTCATCAAGAAAAAACAGAATGTTGACTTTTTTGCGATTGTTGCTGATCAGAATCAAGAAGAAGAAGTCAAATATTAATATTGATTTACAACCAGCAGCACTGAAAAAGATGTTAAAAAATTTCTTATACACTGCGTCATCAACTTGCGCCCCGAAACATTTCTATAGTCTCAACATGCACAGGCTACGGATTTGAAAAGAGCGGCAAATTTCACGTCAAAAATGACCTGATCTGAGAAACGACCTGATGTTTCTGAATTCACCATCACTATCACTATTTTTACTATCACTATTCACTATCACTATTTCTAAATTGTCTTGGTTTTTCGGAGAAAACAAACGTTCAAGATGCTTCATAAAAGTCGATGAAATTTCAAGGTGTACATCACCTTGACCATCATGACTTCAGGCGGTGGATTGTTATTACAACCCCCCCCCCTTTGACGCATCCAGACAGTAACAATCATTTCAGATAATATGTAAAGACTGATACTATGTAGTTACAAAAGTGATAAGCTTGACAATGTCACTTCTCTGTGATTAGTTACAAAAAAAGACACTTTGTCCTTACTTTTAGCGTTGCCCAAAAACAACAGCGTGGACGTAGTAAGTTCTGTTTCCCTTCGGGTGCTTTTTTGTCGTGAGTTTCCCTTTCCTCTCACGTTTCGGGTGGTTGATTGACGTGAGTTCGCTTGCCTCTCACCATTGCTACCAGTGTTACAATCAGGTACGGAGTTCGAAGTGCTTTCCATTGGCTTGATGACACAAGCGTGAACGTCTTTCGAAACCGTCCACAGTTTTCAGCAAAGTTTCTCGAAAGATGGGTGCCCAAGCTACCTGAATCCTTTCCATCAGATCTTCTCTTGTTGTGGGCCCCTGAGCAAAAACTACGTTTTTAATATAACCTCATAAAAAGAAGGTGGTGATGTTAAATCTGGTGAGAAGGGGGACGGGCATTCGAATTTACCTCCTCGTCCAATCCATCTCTCATTGAAATTTAAGTTCAAAAACTCAGG
The DNA here is from genome assembly GCA_010014905.2 of Druon quercuslanigerum. Taxonomy (NCBI): domain Eukaryota; kingdom Metazoa; phylum Arthropoda; class Insecta; order Hymenoptera; family Cynipidae; genus Druon; species Druon quercuslanigerum. Next base: position 3,247 of record JAAAKG020134451.1, on the reverse strand, counting down.
TACTCTCGGGTAAACTTTGCTGAAAACTGTGGACGGTTTTAAAAGACGTCTACGTTTGTATCTTCAAGCCAATGAAGAGCACTTCGAACAGTTACTGCGTGGCTGATTGCAACACTGGTAGCAATTGTGAGAGGCAAGGGGACTCACGTTAATCAACCACCCGAAACGTGAGAGGCAAGGGGAACTCACGACAAGAAAGAATCCCAAAGGAAACAGAACTTACTACGTCCACGCCGTTGTTTCTGGGTAACGCTAAAAGTAAGGAAAAAGTGTCTTTTTTGTAAGTATACGCAGAGAAGTGACATTGTCAAGATTGTCATTTTTCAACTACATAGTCACAGCATTTACATCTTATCCAAAATGATCTTTGCTGTGTGGGTGTGCTAGGGGGGGGGGGGGGGCTTGTGACAACAATCCATAACCTGAAGTCTACAAAAAAACTCATCCGGGCACAGAATTCAATCTAAGAAAAATCATCTTGACCTTCAAGTGACCTTGGAAATTTACCGGAAGGTCGTGATGGTCAAGGTGATGTACACCTTAACATTCCATCGACTTTTGTAAAGTATCTTGAACGTTTTTTTACTCCGAAAACCCAAGAAAATTCAGAAAAAGGGCATTTGATCATTTCTCAAACATTTTACCTTCATTTTTTATATGCCCAAGGTCACAAAAACAATTTTTCCACAGGTCATTTTTAACTTGAAATTTCTCGCTCTTTTCAAATCCGTAGTCAAAAATAGCGTTTCTCATTTAAGAAAAGGATCTTACCTCCATTTGACATTGAAAATTTACCTTAAGGTCAAAATTGATGGTACAGTCAAATGTCCCCCTCGGTCCTGGTTAACCTGTGTCCGAACCATTTCTTTTTAGGTAAAGTATTTTAGCAGATATTTGGGATATCAATGATGAAATACGTATTGCCATTTGAGAAACATAATTATATTCTGACTTATCATAATTATATTTAAATAAAAAAGAAAGCCTACGTATTTTTTATGCCAGAACCAAATGATGACACAGTCTTGAATAAACAAATGCAGATGATACTACAAGACGATGGGTGCGAAGAAAAATATATCATCATTTGGTTCTAATCTAAAAATACGTAGACTTTCATTTTTAAATTGTATGGATAAATAAAAAATGAAAGTCTACGTCACGGTCGAATACACAGGTCCGGGGGCTCTCGTGGTGGGGAATTTTCCCTTACACAAGCCAAAAAGTTTGGCGATCCTGCCACCATACGACATGGCGCACTAGTCGAGTAGTAAAAAAAAATTAAATGCTAACATAACAAGAATATTGATGCAGTCTATTGTAGAGGTGTAATCTGTGGAAAAATTCCGTATGCGTGTTCGGTGTCGAAGTGCGAAAAAAGTAATAATAAATTTAGCGTCGCAGGCCTCTTTACTACCTGGACCTAAAACGCGTAGTATTAAAGCTACATTGTATGTTTTAAAACCCATATCGCCTTTCGTAAATAGGTTTCACTTGACCATACCATGGTTCTCATAAACCCTTCCGATTTCGGTATGGGTTTCTTATAACGGAGGTCCTTGCGCTCCGTGGCATAAACTTGCGAGACAGAAAGCTATGAGTAGGTGTTGCATAAGACCTTTGTTGCCAAAAAACCATGCCGAAATCGAGAGGGTTCCTTGCAATCACAGAACAGTTTCGTTAACATCCGCGTTTAAGAAATGGTGCCAAACCGACAATATTTAAGAATTAGAATATTTGCGGAAAAGCAAGAAAATGTTTGCGGCAACCGCTCCCATCTATTAAAAATAGAATTTTTACTTTGCTTATCAGTAAGTTTCTATTACTATCGAGATTTCTTACTTTCGTCAAATTTTTGGCAGTTTAATTCATACATAAATATAAATATTAGAATATCTCGTTGCATTGAGTTAATTATTTTTTAAGTCAACTTAATTAAATTTATATCTGATCTTATCATGTTAAGTTTTACAATGCGGTTATTACTTTGACTAAGTTTACAAATGCATCCATATTTTAAAAATGATTAAATACAAGTTAAAAACATTGATTTTATCACATTCAAATTTCAAATTAAACCGCCACTACTCTACTATTACTCCCCTTTACCGACAACTTTCTTAATTAGCCGGAAGATTTAATAAGGGAACATCCCCCTCGACAAAAGTCTGCTGACCTGTTTATACGACTGTTGTCTACGTCTGTTTAATGTCATATCCAATTTATTTTATAGTCTTATTTGCACCCATCGAGATGTGGAATAATCTGAATTTGCTGATTCCGTTATTGAATAAATGCATGATTCAGCGGAGGGTTCGTCTAGTATAGTATTTGTGTAAGCTCGAAAACTCGAATGCCCGCAGTCTAATAAAGTATTTTTGGATACCTTTATTGATAACGATATCGGATAATACATTGGTAAAAAAAATTGGGATATTATATTTTTGATTGATAATCCAACTGTTTTGTACAGAAAATTCATCATTTTCTCTTGAAACTTCAATAAGTTTACTGTACAACAATTACATTAATGAAACAGCAATAATAAAATGTTGTTCTAATTTCAACCCATAAGTCATTTATGGCAATAATAATTGTGCATGTTCGTTTCATAATTACTTCGAAAGAATAATAAGGGAAAAAAATTTGGTTTATAATAGGAGCAATCCATAAGTAGCATAACGACAAATGATCATGACCGCTGCATCGGCTTGTTTATGAATAAAATGATGTAATTCATAGTCCAAATTTATTCAAAAAAATGTAGTACTTGGAGAAAGAGGCGGAAGACGTAAGGCTTTCGAAATGAATATAGCTATTATTTATGGGAAAAACATCATCTTTTCTATGATATATAAAGCGAAAAGAATGATTTGTCATACTGAGAGCAATAGGCGGTAAGGGGTGGCGTTCTTATTTTTCAAAATTTTCTGAGTAGCGAAACCTCACTTCAAAGCGATCGTATTTATTTTTGTACTTCTACACATTTAATTAGTTTTTTAAAGCAGGGCAACTTTTAATGAAAGCATTTTTTTTTAAGACTAGAAAATGTTGCGGTAATTGAAGAAATATATTAACCTTGCAAATTGTTTTCGATTTCTGGATTGATTTACATTATAATCTTTTTAGAATGAGATATTATCTAAGAAGTACACGGAGAAAATTGGATTTTCAAATGTAACATCTACATGTTCAGGATTAACATATTTTATGTTTAACTATAGGACAGCAATCTAGATTTTCAAAG